>MU123746.1:106348-218474 GCA_014904935.1 Melanogaster broomeanus | reverse complement strand
CTCGAAGCACTAGATAGCTGTTATGAATTTGTTGTCGCTGATTACCTTGCTCGCAAGGTTTCTTGCCGGGTCAGAAATGCGACGCTTTTCATGGCTCACGTGATGCTCCCTTGTTGGACACTTCTTCCCACACCACACTCGGACTTCCAAGCCCTCACGTCGTCTCAGTCATCCTCATGTTCGCTTCTCGTTGTCGTGTCGTCGTCGATGGTGCCCACTCTTGTGGGCCCTTCATGTTATCACAGTTGTCTTGTCGTCGTCGATGGGTGCTCACTCTTGTGGGCCCCTCACGTTGTCTCAGTCGTCTTGTCGTCGAGTTTCTCGCCCATAACTCATTGGCTTACAGCGCCTTCAGGGAAGCCGAGCGGGCTTAACATATGAAAAGTGCTGTTTCGTACTGAGCTGCCCAATATATGTATCGCTCACAACGTCCACAGAAAATTGATGGTGATAACACAGATGACGAAATCATTCAGCGTATGTCAGCATCTACATCGATAATTTAACTACTCTTTTACTTTTCTTCCAGGTACTTATGATCTCGATGATTGGCCGGTACACTCCGAAGGAGCCCGCAACGCTTTGGATGACATGAAAAGCACTCATCGCGCTGTCCCTCTTCCTGCATATGACGTACATGACCAACTCATCCCTCCTGCCTCCTATCGTCAACAACTCCAGGGAGCTCTGGTCGAGATTCATTTTGACCTTTCCCACTCTGCCTTCAAATGAAAAGACACGTATACTGCTGACATTCACAGCATCCGTGTCATTACAATGCCTCCCTCTACAGCAACCGCCAAAAAACATCCTCTGCCTGCAACATTTGCCCTCCCCCCTAATCGTCCTCGCGTAGCGTAAAAAGCATGCTAGTGTCCGATCTTACTGAAGTATGCTATTGAGAAAACTTATCCTTTCCTAATTTCCCTGTGCCAACATCATCATAAAGTTGTACTATGTAATTATCGTTGTGAAGAAATATACACGCTCTTCTCCTTTCCTCCCTCCTGTCAGACTGCAAGCAAGGTTTCTGCCGCGCCGTGGCGGCAGTTCCCGAGTTCAAATACGTACCGCTTTTGTATCCAACAACACCCCTTTCCCTTCCTTTCTTTCTAACATTACGCTTCTCTATCCTAGCAATCAAAAGTTCCTTGTATCGACGACTCCTCGCGATTGTTAGAAGTCCTGACAATAGCGAAGTGATGTCTTTTGCCTTTATGACGACTGGTACTTAGCCTATGTAACATCGTGCGTTCTTGTATAATACCGCAAGTTCGAGAGCGAAATAGGTTTCAACTTTCGACTGTTACGTGTTGCTTTGATACTTGCTCGTTAATCAAACACACAGAAATTTGCTATGGGGGTGCTTGCGCGAGCCAGTGCTCTCGAAGCACTAGATAGCTGTTATGAATTTGTTGCGAGTCGCTGATTCATCAAATTTCAAACCTGGTCTGTGCAGTTATGTAATTCAAATACGTACTGCTTTTGTATCCAACGACACCCCTTTCCCTTCCTTTCTTTCTAACGTTACGCTTCTCTATCCTAGCAATCAAAAGTTCCTTGTATCGACGACTCCTCGCGATTGTTAGAAGTCCTGACAATAGCGAAGTGATGTCTTTTGCCGTGTGCTATACATCTTACGGATTGTCCTGGGTGACCCGGCCGATGGACTTGCTGCGAGGCCTTCTTGGCCCAGCACTGAACATGCTGTGGGCAGACACGGATTCGTTTGATCCCTGGCCCTTGCTACCAAAGAGCGTGCAGGAGGATTGGTACAAGCTCCTACTCTGATGACTGAGACATCTTGCAGCACTTTGCATACCCTCCCGAGACGATGTCACATGTTCAGCGGAAGAGTGGAAGGTGTTTGATGTTTATGCATGAGGAGTGCCCTACCTACTTGTTTTGTGGCAATATTCTCAGATCTCGATGTATGTATGTGTCTCCGTTTCCTGGAACATCGAGGTTTCCATCTGTCCATGCTCTCTATGGACACTAGAAATGGCAATTTTAATTCCACTCGACAAGCCTCCACGTTACGTATGGGGCCCGTGCTCCGTCAAGCTGCCCAGGACGTTGCTCTTCCGGAGAGCCTCAAGATCTCAGGCCCATATCAGCATACACAGCAGCAGCATCTTCTATGCTTCTGGGCTGTCCACACCGTCACTTTAAGGATCAACCAGTGTTCTCAGGTGCAATTTCGACGGGCGGAATGCCAGTGTTTAGTACAGTACAGTGTACAACAGATGAGCATCTCTGGGGTTGCAATCCGACTCGGATTGGCAGCTGCAGACACTTATGTGCAATAAACGCCATCTCTAGTTCTCATTCATGCTGGCTGAGCTGTAGTAAAACGTATAGTGGGGAGTGAGACGTCAGCCAGATTTCGCCGATTCTTCTTCTGGGCCGATTTCCACAGGGAACGGTGCATCCGAGTAGCCAGTGTCGCATGTAGGATCGCCTGAAAGCTGAGGACTACGGTTCAGAAACACTCCGCAGGTGTGCAAATAGGTGCTCACTTGGATAGCAAGTCATTGTATGGATCCTACATTCTGCATTAGCTTCAAGGCTTGGTGTTTCAAGGACAGCCGAAGCACGCACTGGGAGAAAAGCTATCACAAGAATCACAGCCACGGAGGATGCTGAACAGGGCTGTGAGAATGCTTTCGCTGGCATGGAACCTGCACACAGGACAATCATACTTACTGAGACTACAGCCGAAATACCAGACGTTATGGTTGACAAGGATAGTAAGCAACCGATTTCTCCCCCTACCCCCCGATAATATTGCACCGATCGGCACAGGGTAGAGACAACGATTTCTGCAGATACGTTAACATAACCCGTTTAGGGAGAGTTCTTTGCACGAACCTGTCTCCCCGATCACAAGAAGAACATAAGCCCAGATAATGATACGACTCTGCGAAGCAGTACTGCAGTTTGTGATTCCCGGAACAGGTACAACTGTTGGTGGAGTGAGGTTGCGTATCCATACCAGGAAGCGGCATACTCACTAGTAGGAGCCGAACTGAACAAAGCTACTAATGACGACGCTAGGGATGAATAACGCCTGCGATTGAAGACACAGCAAGTCACAGCATGACACCTCATTCTGAGTATGTACCATGAAATTCACAAGTATAATGGCCAGCGCAAGTCTAGTGCGATCCCACAGCGCATATGTGCGCACAAGGAACATCACTGAAGGCCAACACTTAGCGGGCGATGTAAGACGGCCAGGAGTTATCTTACGCTCTGCACAGATAATGATGCTCCCATTAGCAACTATAGTGCCAAAAGTTAGCCCCTCAGCGAGCGATAGTTACACGGACTGACACGAGATAAACTGAAAATAGTATTCGCATGTCTACATGGATGTCAAGGAATTGGTCAATTTCTGCGGGGACAAAGGACATACCTTCACAGACAATCCGGGCTGCAGAAAGCCTGCAGTGGCTCAGACTGATGGACGTTATTGGTCTTAGAGAACTCACGGGAAGTATTTACAGCCACGAACAGAAACGGGAGGTACCGGCACACCAGGTAAAAGATCTTCACGGTATTCCACTTAGACTTCTTCAGAAACGTGACCTTTCGATGTTTCAGCGAGGCGCCGAGGCGGATGATCTTTGTAGGACGCACCTCCTCATCGAACGTGATGACATATTCATATATCTGACTTTTTTTATTAGGTCTACCAGATCTAAGAGCCAACCTTAAATACCTATACCCAGACCATGAGGACGGATACTTGATGGTGAACTCAGCGAGATTATATGACCGCCAGTCAACTGCCAACTCACCAGTCCCATACTGCGGTTATGATCGTTCAGCAGTGCGATACCTGTGCAAATGATGAGAGACTCACGTCGTTGAGGTCGAGTAGCGCAGTCGCTGTGACAGATGGACCGGTACTTGTGAGAGATATAGTCATTAGCTGGAAGCGGGCATCGAGTCACCTTAATATGACCGAGCCTACTTATGTGGTAAAAACGGCGAGGGATGGCGAGGGAGCGACGCCACAACGACGCATATTAAGACGAAGCTGTACCTCGAGCGCTGATGGGACAAGGGAGTTCCTCCCAGTGCCAGTGTGTCATGGTTCGAGAGTTTGATGCGGGGATCACAAAGATAGCGCCCCCCAAATTGGAGTGATAGTCGATAAATCCTGGTGACAGGAATCAATCCATCACTGCTTGTGAGAAGCATAGTCTGAACTGAACTACTAGAAGTGGGCATCGAGTCACCTTAATATGGCTGAGCCTACTCACGTGGTGGCGACAGCGAGGGACAGCGAGGGAGAGACGCCACAACGACGCACATTAGGACTACACAGCACTCATGGGACAAGGCACTCAGACTCGGAGTTGCTGTGTCATGGCTTGAGAGTTTGATGCAAGCGTATCTCGAAGCTGCGGAAAACACCAAGTTGTCACGGCGAACTCAGACCTCCGTCCCAGCACTCGTTAGGACTACTACTCCCACTACTCGACCCGACTCGGCCCTGCGGTCACTGTCTTCGTGTAAATGTTGGAAATATCGGCCGAGTGTACGAACGATGTCACTCGTGGGAACTTCTCGTAGAGTATTTAAGTAGATTATCTAGAGTTGTACCGCATCCGTTTGTCACAGGCTACATGCATACCGCCGTTCCTCGCAGCCTGGTCAAACGTACCGCGTCGAAACCGTGTTTACAACAGTAAATACCAGACCTACTATACTTCATCGACTGGTATTATCAGTGGTAACACCGTATGTTGTTGGTCGTGTTGCAATTGCATAATACCGTAAGTTCGAGAGCGCACTGTAGTAAATACTCCGAGTTGTCACGGTGAACACAGACCCCTGTCCCAGAACCTGTTAAGGCCAACTCCCACTACACGGTGCTATTACTTGGCCCTGCAGTCCTGTCTTCCTGTAAATACCAAACCTACCATCCGAACATCATTGACTGGTACTTATGTAACACCGTACGTTCTTGCATAATATCGCAAGTTCGAGAGCGTAGTAGGTTCCAACTTTCGACCGCCACGTGTTGCTGTGATACTTGCTCGTTAATCAAACACGCAGAAATTTGCTATGGGGGCGCTTGCGCGAACACGGATTCGTTCGATCCCAGGTCCTTGCTACCGAATAGCGTGCAGGAGGATTGGGTAAACTTGAAGGTTTCTACTCTGATGACTGAGACATCTTGCAGCACTTCGCGTACACGCGCCCGAAGCGATGTCGCATGTTCAGCGGAAGAGTGGAAGGTGTTTGATGCTTACGCACGACGAGTGCGCTACTTGTGTTGTGGCAAGAAGCGCAGTAATGCCAGGCATAGATCGGGGTGCCAACAAATTGCCTGTCTCCGTCCTGCGTCTGCCGTATTCCCCCGGCACTTGAGATTCGGATGTATCTGTCTCTGTTTCCTGGAACATCAAGGGATCCATCTTTTCATCCTCTCTTCACATCTTCGACATGGAAATATCCACTCGACTGTCCTCGATAAGCCTCCATGTTACATGGAGCTCGTGCTCCGTCAAGTTGCCGAGGACGTTACTCTTTCCGAGAACCTCCAGATCTCAGGCCCTCATCAGCTATACACAGCAGGAGCGTCTCATCTTCTATGCTTCCGGGCTCTCCACACCGTCACTTTAAGGATCGACCGGTGTTCTCAGGTGCAATTTCAAGGCGCGGAATGCCAGTGTTTAGAACAGTACGGTATACGACAGATGAGCATCTTTGGTGTTGGAATCCGACTCGGATTGGGAGCTGCAGACACTTATGCGCAACAAGGGCCATATCTGGTCCTCATTCATGCCGGCTGATCGGTACTAAAATGTATAGTGGCGAGTGAGACGTCAGCCGGATTTCGTGGATTCTCCTTCTGGGCCGATTTGAAGAGGGAACGGTGCATCCGAGTAGCCAAGATCGCATGTAGGATCGTCTGAAAGCTGAGGACTACGGTTCAGAAATAGACCGCAGGTGCGCATATAGGTGCTCACTTGGCTAACAAGTTATTGTACGGATGCTACTTTCTGCATTAGCTTCAAGGCTTGGTGTTTCAAAGGACAACCGAAGCACGCACTGGGAGAAAAGCTATCACAAGAATCACAGCCGCAGAGGATGCTGAACAGGTCTTTGAGGATGCTTTCGCTGAGATGAAACCTGCACGCAGGACAACCATACTCACCGAGACCACAGCCGAAATACCAGACGTTGTGACTGACAAGGATAGTAAGCAACCGACTTCTGCCCCCTACTTCCCGATAATGTTGCACCGATCGGTACAGGGCAGAGACCAGGATTTCTGAGGTACGTTAACATAGCACGTTTAGGGAGAGTTCTTTGCACGAACCTGTCTCCCCGATTACAAGAAGAACAAAAGCCCAGAGAACGATACGACTCTGGGAAGCAGTACTGCAGCTTGTGATTCCCGGAACAGGGACGACTGTTGGCGGAGTGATGTTGCGTATCCATACCAGAAGTAGCATACTCACTCGTAGGAGCCGAATTGAACAAAGCTACAATGACGGTAATAGGGATAAAAAATGCCTTCGATTGAAGACACGTAAGTCACAGCACGACACCTCATTCTGAATATGTACCATGAAGTTCACAAGTATAATGGCCAGCGCAGGTCTAGTGCGATCCCACAGCGCATACGTGCGCACAAGGAACATCACTGACGGCTAATACTTAGCGGACGGTGTAAAAGGGCCAGGAGTTCTCTTACGCTCTGCACAGATAATGACGATCGCACTAGCGACTATAGTGCCAACAGTCAGTCCCTCAGCGAGCGATGGTCACAGGGAACTGACACGAGTTAAACTGAAAATAGGATTGGCATGCCTACATGGATGTCAATGAACTGGCTAATTTCTCCCAGGGCAAAGGACATACCTTCAGAGACAATCCGGGCTGCAGAAAGCCTGAAGTGGCTCAGACCGATGGAGACTACTGGTCTTAGAGGACTTACGGGAAGTATTTGCAGCCACGAGCAGAAACGGGAGATACCGGCACACCAAGTAAAAGATCTTTACGAAATTCCACTTAGACTTCTTGAGAAACGCGACCTTTAGACGTTTCAGGAGGTGCCGAGGTGGATGATCTGTGCAGGGCGCACCTCCTCATCAAATGTGATGGCATATTCATATACCTGACTTTTATTAGGTCTACCAGATCTAAGAGCCAATCCTAAATACCTATACCCAGGCCATGAGGACGGATACTGAATGCTGAACTCAGCGGGATTATATCACCCCCAGTCAACTGTTAACTCACCAGTCCCATACTGTGGTTATGATTGTTAGCGGTGCGGTAGCTGTGCAAATGATGAGAGACTCACGTTGAGGTCGAGTAGGGTACTCGCTGTGACAGATGGGGCCGTGATTGTGAGAGACATAGTCATGAACTGGAAGTGGGCAGCGAGTCACCTTAACATGGTTGAGCCTGCTTATGTGGTACTAAAGACGAGCGCTGATGGGACATGGGACCCGGGGTCCGAGTTGCTGTATCGTGGTTCGAGAGTTTGATGCGGGCATCGCAAAAGATAGTGCCCAACAAATTGGAGGCTAAATCCTGGTAACACGGATCACATGTAAGAGACGTACTAGCTTAGAGTTTCATGCACTGGATATGGGCATCCAGTCCCTGCTACTGTCTCTTCTTTGATGCATCGTAAGAAGCTCGTAAAATCTCTTTCTTCTCTTTCTCTCCCGTCACTGAGAGATCGATACACACGGGTGGTTATAGTGCTTTCATAAGTATGTGGAAACACCGTGAGTCGCCTTAATATGGTTGAGCGGTTAACGTTGAGCCTCGTTATGTGGCAATCACAGCGAGGGACGGTGAGGGAGAGACGCCAGGACGACGCACTGTGTAACACGCCCACGACGGTGTGCGTTTGGCCAGGCTGCGAGGGAGCCTTGGCAAACGGATGCGGTACAACTTGTAGATATATATCTACCTAAAAGACTACAAAATGTTCTCACGAGTGACGTGTCAACTCTCCGATACACTCGCCCGATATTCCAACACGCACATTAGGATCCCACAGCGCGCTGATGGGACAAGGGACTCGGAATTGCTATGTCAGGGCTCGAGAATTTCATGCACGCATGTCTCGAAGCTGTGGAATGCAATTACCTGAGACTGCGCAGTTAATGGGCATGCATGCTCCAAGTTGTCATGGTGAACACAGATCCCATCCCAGAACCCGTTAAGACCTACTCCCACTACTTGGCGTTACATGGGTCCTGTCTTCGTGTAAATACCAAACCTACCATCCGAAGTTCGTCGACTACTTTACACCGTACGCAAGTGCGAGACCGTAATGGGTTTTCAACTTTCGACTGCCACGTGTTGCTTTGATACTTGCCCATTAATCAAACACACAGAAATTTGCTATGGGGGCGCTTGCGCAAGCCAATGCTCTCGAAGCACTGGATAGTAGCGAAGCGATGTCTCTTGCCATATGTTCTACATCCTACGAATTGCCCTGGGTGCCCGGCCGACGGACTTGCCGCGTGGCCACGCCCCGCTACCAAAGAGCTGGCAGGAGGATTGGGTAAAGGGGTCTACTCTGATGACTGAGACACCTTGCAGCACTTCGCATACACGCCCGAAACGATGTCGTGTGTTCAGTGGAAGAGTGGAAGGTGTTTGATGCTTACGCCGCCCGACGAGTGCGCTACATATACACAACAGGAGCGCCTCATCTGAACGCTTCCGGGCTCTCCACACCATCACTTTAAGCATCGACCAGTGTTCTCAGGTTCAATTTCAAGGAGCAGAATGCCAGAGTTTAGTACAGTACGGTATACAACAGATGAGCGTCTCCGGGGTTGCAAAAGTTCCTCCGACTCGGATTGGAAGCTGCAGACACTTATGTGCAATCAATGCCATCTCTAGTTCTCATTTATGCCAGCTGACCTGTACGAAATTGTATAGTGGGGAGTGAGACGTCAGCCGGATTTCGCGGATTCTCCTTCTGGGCCGATTTCCACAGGGAACGGTGCATCCGAGTAGCCAGTGTCGCATGTAGGATCGTCTGAAAGCTGAGGACTACGGTTCAAAAACACTCCGCAGATGCGCATATAAGTGCTCACTTGACTAGCAAGTCAGTGTACGGACCCTGCACTCTGCATTAGCTTCAAGGCTTGGTGTTTCAAGGACAACTGAAGCACGCACTGATAGAAAAGCTATCACAAGAATCACAGCCACGGAGGATGCTGAACAGGTCTGTGAGAATGCTCTCGCGGCATGAAACCTGCACGCAGGACGACCATACTCACTGAGACTACAGCCGAAATACCAGACGTTATGATTCACAAGGATAGTAAGTAACCGATTTCTGCTCCCAACTTCCCGATAATGCTGTAGCGATCGGTACAGGGTAGAGAGTAGGATTTCTGCAGGTACGTTAACATAACACGTTTTGGGAGAGTTCCTTGCACGAACCTGTCTCCCCGATCACAAAAGGAACATAAGCCCAGACAATGTCACCCCCCTGGGAAGCAGTACTGCAGCCTGTGACTCCCGGAACAGGTACAACTGTTGGTGGAGTGAGGTTGCGTATCTATACCAGAAGCGGTCTACTCACTCGTAGGAGCCGAAATGAACGAAGCGACAATGACAGCGATAGGGATGAAAAGCGCCTCCGATTGAAGACACAGTAAGTCACAGCACGACACCTCATTCTAAATATGTACCATAGAGTTCACAAGTATAATGGCCAGCGCAAGTCTAGTGCGATCCCACAGCGCATACGTGCGCACAAGGAACATCACTGAAGGCTAATATTTAGCTGAAGCGGACGGCGTAAGAGGATCGGGAGTTCTCTTACGCTCTGCACAGATCATGACGATCGCACAAGCGACTATAGTGCCAACAGTCAGCCCTTCAGCGAGCGATGGTCACATGGAACTAACACGAGTTAAACTGAAAATAGGATTGGCATGCCTACATGGATGTCAATGAACTGGCTAATTTCTGCCAGGGCAAAGGACATACCTTCTGAGACAATCCGGGCTGCAGAAAGTCTGAAGCGCCTCAGACCGATGGGCGCTATTTGTCTTAGAGAACTCACGGGAAGTATTTATAGCCACGAACAGGAACAGGAAATACCGGCACACTATGTAAAAGATCTTCACGATACTCCACTTAGACTTCTTCAGAAACGCGACCTTTAGACGTTTCAGCGAGGTGCCGAGGTGGATGACCTTTGCAGGACGCACCTCCTCATCAAATGTGATGGCGTATTCATATACCTGACTCTTATTAGGTCTACCGGATCGAAGTGCCAATCTTAAATACCTATACCCAGACCATGAGGACGGACACTCGATGCTGAACTCAGCGAGATTATATCACCCCCGGGCAACTGCCAACTCACCAGTCCCATACTGCGGTTACGATTGCTTAGCAGTGCGGTAGTTGTGCAAATAATGAGAGACTCACGTTGAGGTCGTGTAGCGCACTCGCTGTGACAGATGTCATGGGGCCGTGATTGTGAGAGACATAGTCATGAACTGGAGTGGGCAGCGAGTCACTTTAATGTGGTTGAGCTTGATATGTGGTAAAGATGAGCGCTGATGACTCGGACTCGGAGTTGCTGTGTCATGATTCGAGAGTTTGATGTGGGCATCGCAAAAGATACTGTAGTGCCCTCCAAATTGGAGGAGTGTTACTCGATAAATCCTGGTCACACGGATCACGCGATCACGTGTGAGAGACAGAGTTATTACCTCAGACTGTGCAGTGAGTGCCACGCCGCCGTCAGGAAAACGGTGAGGAAAAGAGATCCCGTTTTCCTGGTGCACTAATAACTGCAAGTTGTCACGGTGAACACAGAACCCCGTCCCAGAACCCGTTAAGACATACTCCCACTACTCAGCGCTACTTGGCCCAGCAGTCCTGTCTTCGTGGCACTGTAAATACCAAACTTACCATCCGAACGTCATCGACTGGTACTTAACACCGTACGTTCTTGCATAATACTGCAAGTCCGATGGCATAATGAGTTTCAACTTTCGACTGCCATGTGTTGCTTGTTCTGAGTCGTTAATCAAATACACAGAAATTTGCTATGGGGGCACTTGCGTGAGCGAGCACTAGATAGTGAAGCGATGTCTTTTGCCATGTGCTCTACACCCTACGAATTGTCCTGGGTGACCTGGCCTGCTGCGAGGCCTTCTTGGGCCCGGCACTGGACATGTTGTGAGCAGACACGGATTCGTTCGACCCCGGGCCCTTGCTACCAAAGAGCGTGCAGGAGGATTGGGTAAAGGCTTTTCTACTCTGGTGACTGAGACACCTTGCAGCACTTCGCGTACACTCCCGAAAACGATATCGCATGTTCAGCGGAAGAGTGGATGGTTTTTGATGCTTACGCCGCACGACGAATGCGCTACTTTTTTTGTGGCAACAAGCGCAGGAATGCCAGGGATTGAGCAGGGTGCCAACAAATCGTCTGTCTCGGTCCTGCATCTCCTGTATTCCCCCAGCACTTCAGACAAGCCTCCATACACGGAGCTTGTGCTCCGCCAAGCTGCCGAGGACGTTGCTCTTCTCGAAAACATCAAGATCTCAGGCTTATATCAGCTATACCCAGCAGGAGCGCCTCATCCTGTACGCTTTCAGGCTCTTCACACCGTCAGTTTATGGATCGGCCAGTATTCTGAGGTTCAATTTCAACGGGAGGAATGCTAGTGTTTGGTGCAGTTCGGTATACAACAGATGAGCATTCCTGGGGTTGCAAAAGTACTTCCGACTCGGATTGGAAGCTGCAGACACTTATGTACAATAAACGTCATCTCTAGTTCTAATTCATGCTGGCTGATCTGTACTAACATGTATAGTGGGCAGTGAGACGTCAGCCGGATTTCGCGGATTCTTCTTCTGAGCCGATTTCCACAGGGAACGGTGCATCCGAGTGGCCAGTATCGCATGTAGGATCGTCTGTAAGCTGTGGTTATAGTTCAGAAACAGTCCCCAGGTGTGCGCATATAGGTGCTCACTTGGCTAACACGTCACCGTACGGATTCTACATTCTGCATTAGCTTCAAGTTTTAATGTTCCAAAGGACCACCGAAGCACGCACTGGGAGAAAGGCTGTCATAAGAATCACAGCCGCAGAGGATGCTGAACAGGGCTGTGAGAATGCTTTCGCTGGCATGAAACGTGCACGCAGTACGACCATACTCACTGAGACTACAGCCGAAATACCAGACGTTATGATTGACAAGGATGGTAAGCAACCGACTTCTCCCCCCTACTTCTCGATAATGTTGCACCGATCGGTATACGGTAGAGACCAGGATTTCTGCAAGTAGGTTAGCATAACACGTTTAGAGAAAGTTCCTTGCACGAACCTGTCTCCCCAATTACAAGAAGAACATAAGCCCAGATAATGATATGACTCTGGGAAGCATTACTGCAGCTTGTGATTCCCGGAATAGGTGCAACTGTTGGCGAAGTGAGGTTGCATATCCATACCAGAAGCGGCATACTCACTTGTAGGAGCCGAACTGAACAAAACCATAATGACGGCAATAGGGATGAAAAACGCCTTCGATTGAAGACGCAGTAAGTCACAGCACGACATCTCATTCTAAATATGTACCATGAAGTTCACAAGTATAATGGCCAGCGCAAGTCTAGTGCGATCCCACAGCGCATACGTGCGCACAAGGAACATCACTGAAGGCTAACAATTAGCGGGCGGTGTAAGAAGTCTAAGAGTTCTCTTACGTTCTGCACAGATAATGATAATCGCACCAGCGACTATAGTGCCAACTGTTAGCCCCTCAGCGAGCGATGGTCACATAGAACTGACGCGAGATAAACTGAAAATAGGATTTGCATGCCTGCGTGGATGTCAAGGAATTGGCCAATTTCTACCAGGGCAAAGGACATACCTTCAGAGACAATCCGGGCTGCAGAAAGTCTGAAGCGGCTCAGACCGATGGATGCTACTGATCTTAGAGAACTTACGGAAAGCATTTATAGCCACGAACAGAAACGGGAGGTACCGGCACACCAGGTAAAATATCTTCACGGTATTCCAATTAGACTTCTTCAGAAACGCGACCTTTAGACGTTTCAGCGAGGTACCGAGATGGATGATGTTTGCAGGACACACCTCCTCATCAAATGTGATGGCGTATTCATATACCTGACATTTATTAGGTCTATTGGATCTGAGAGCCGGTCTTAAATACTTATACCCAGATGATGAGGATCGACACTTGATAGTGAACTCAGCGAGATTATATCATCCCCGGACAACTACCAACTCACCAGTCCCATACTGCGGTTATGATTGCTTAGTAGTGCGGTACTAGCCGTGCAAATGATGAGAGACTCACGTTATTGAGGTCGAGTAGCGCAGTCGCTGTGACAGATGAACCAGTACTTATGAGAGACATAGTCATTAACTGGAAGTGGCATCGAGTCACCTTAATAAGACCGAGCCTACTTATGTAGTAAAAACGGCGAGGGATGGCGAGGGAGAGACGCCACAACGACGCATATTAGGACGAAGCTGTACCTCGAGCGCTGATGGGACAAGGGAGTTCCTCCCAGTGTGTCACGGTTCGAGAGTTTGATGCGGGGATCACAGGGATAGCGCCCTCCAAATTGGAGGAGCGATAGTCGATATATCCTGGTGACAGGAATCAATCCATCACTGCTTGTGAGAAGCATAGAAGTGGGCATCAAGTCACCTTAATATGGCTGAGCCTACGAGGGAGAGACGCCACAACGACGTACATTAGGACTACACAGCACACATGGGACAAGGCACTCGGACTGGGAGTTGCTGTGTCATGGCTTGAGAGTTTCATGCAAGCGTATCTCGAAGCTGCGGAAAACACCAAATTGTCACGGCGAACTCAGACCTCCGTCCCAGCATTCATTAGGACCTAGTAACTCCCACTACTCGGCCCGACTCGGCTCTGCGGTCCTGTCTTCGTGTAAATACCAGACTTACTATTCTTCATCGACTGGTTTTATCAGTGGTAACACCGTATGTTGTTGGTCGTGTTGCAATTGCATAATACCGTAAGTTCGAGAGCGTAACCAAACACCCAGAAATTTGCACTGGGGGCGCTTGCGCAAGGGCGGCCAAGCCAGTGCTGCCGAAGCATCACTGGCAGATAGCGAAGCGATGGACTTCTGCCGTGTGCTCCACATATCTGAGATCCTAGGAATTATCCTATAGCTAGATAATCTGGCGCTGTTTCGTATTGCAACTTGCGGCAAAGCCTTCTTATATTAGGCCCTGCACTGGACATGCTGTGGCCTGTGGGCACTGGGCAGAAAATGGATTTGTTCGATGATCCGATCCAAGTGTATTATGTAAGGATTTCTGCTGAAAGCCCTCGTGGCGTCTTCACTACATAGCCTAACTTCCCCACCACGCGAACCACACCGTAGATACCCTAATATGCATTCGAAATCACCTCGACCACACCTCCCCACTCCATGCTGCTGTCTTCGCATGCCTCACCACTACCTTCTATGCTATGGCGTGCACCGGTGAGCTCACTACCAGGATCTTAAGCTCCTTCGACTTCTTATCCCACATCAAGCCAGCAGACATGAGAACCGAGTGGGGCCGTCAATGCAACCTAGTCACTAACTTCTATATTCCAAAAACAGAGTTGGCACCGGGCGGCGAAGACATCCAACTGGTTAGGCAAAATGGACCATCAGACCCCCTGCAGCATTCGAGAACCACTTATCGGTCATCTCTCTGCCTCGTAATGGGCCGCTTTTCGCATATCGGAACGGCAAAAATCACCAACCTCTCACCAAGAGCAAATTCCTATCCACCCTTGCGTCGGCACTAAAGGCCTCCGGTAACACCCCACTGCAGAGGCACGGCATTCGTATGGGCTCAACTTTGGAATACCTTCTCAGAAACATCCCATTCGACGTCGTTAAGGGGAGGTGGGGTAGTGATGCATTCTTGGTGTATCTCTGTCGTCATGCCCAGATTCTCGCCCCATACGTGCAAGCTCAACCAGTCCTACACGAATCATTCCTTGGGCTCACACTTCTCCCTGTCAGATAGCCTCGTAAGCCCCTCCAGTCATCCCTGTCCTAGTCCCGGGGCATGTGGCCCTCGCTGCATGCGTCGCCGGACGACCACCTATTGGGTCAACAGCTCACCACAGCCCTAGGACAACCTGGAGCTGAACAGCGCTTCGCGCTGCCACCCACTCTCTCCCTTATCACCGATTCACCATGCATCACTCACCCTTCATCCAAGTAGTCTATCATCAGTGTTGTATTTCGGCAACGATCCAACACTGATCCATTGTCTTCTCGCCACCGGTCCCTAAATGATAGCCAAAGAGTGCCACTCGGTTACTTCGCTCATGCCTTGCTACGTAACAGGGGTTTGTCTTTAGCCGGGCGGTAGTAAGGTGGCGCAACATCTCTTTCTTCCGCGCCACCCAGGACAGCATTTCATGTCGTCACTCTCTCCCTTATTGCCACGCCAATCACTCTCCCTAGTCTATCGTCAGTGTTGTATTTCGGCTACGTCAGT
Organism: Melanogaster broomeanus; assembly: GCA_014904935.1. Lineage (NCBI taxonomy): Eukaryota > Fungi > Basidiomycota > Agaricomycetes > Boletales > Melanogastraceae > Melanogaster > Melanogaster broomeanus. The sequence goes on along the minus strand of MU123746.1, from coordinate 202,933 downwards.
ACAAATCCAACACTGATCGGTTGTCTTCCCGCCACTGGTCCCTAAGTGATAGCCAAAGACCTGGAAAACAATAATTAAGTCTCGGATCTCAGCTGTGACAGGTGACATCACGACTCGAACAGCCGCCACACTGGAGTAGTACTTAAACAGTACTTAAACATGCTCATCAGCTGTAGACCCACTCAATTCAATTCCTCAACAACACGCCTCCAGCAACAAAAGACGAAGAGACGAAGTACGAAACTCCTCCGTTGGCCCATCCAGTGCTACTCCACAGACAATAGATGTAAGTTCTCACTGACACTGACACTGACACTGACACTGACACTAACGCGTCATGCCACTTTACAGACGATGGAACAAGACCCTCAGAATACCAAGAACAGGGAGGAGGATGACATTATAGAAGATGAGGACAACTCGAATGGAATGGAAGGCGCGTTGCAGAGACGTCCCAGCGAATCGTCGTCGACACGCAGATTCCTTGATGTGAGTTGCAGTTCACGATCGCCCACCACCAACTCGTCCCCATTTGTTCCTTAGCAACCTGCGATACCTTTGGGAGGGGCCGCCTACTCTCCTCAGATACCAGCCGCAAACGCACCGAGGAATATATACGACAACTTCTTTACGCGTGGTGCCCCAGGCGTACGTGGCTCTATTCTTCCGCTTGTAGCCTTCTCACATGGATACAGACCGATGTGCCCCCGAAGAACGAGGAGAAGTATGAGGAGAAGCACGAAGAAAAGCATGGAGAGAAGCATGAGAAGCATTGGCCGAAGCTATTTCAGCCACTTAAAAAGATGGTCGCGAAAGGAAAGAAACATTTAGACAAAGGTATGTGTGCCTCAACCACTGCACGCGTGGTAGCTGATACCCAACTTGTTCATTCTCGCCCAGGTTCACCCACAACGTAGTATCGAGTGTTCATGGACCTTGACCATAGATATACCTCATTGACTTGGCATCGAATCGAAGAACCCGCAGGCTATGAAGGGTAAAGAAAGAATCCGATCCAGCTCCATTGCCATGCGCAATTGCCACCTTCCACTCAGTGACTCATACAACGGACTCAGACCTACCATTATGTATTACCCACCTTATTCCCAAGTCCCAATTACCCCTACTAGGCAGACCGTAGACAGTTCCTACTCTATGATGGCAGATTCATGCTATGTATAATCAATCGATCTTACACTGCGATGTTTTCGCACCTCATGGTTCAAGTTTTCATCATCATCAACCGTGATGATGATTTCAATGAACTACTGCAGCTGGTGACTTCAGCACCTCAGGCTCAGCATCTAATACTCCATGACGTACACGAGGTAGTATTATATTATAGTAATCCTAGTAGTGGTTCGTTCAGGGTTCCTCGGATATCCACCCTATGGTCAACAACCACGCCCACCCACAGCCAGACAAGATCGTCAGAACGATGATCGTGATCGTGATTACACAGGACCTCTGGATATCGATCAAGGGGAACTACTTGTGTGCTGTCCATGATTTTATGTAGCCACCCCAGATCTGTACCATCAAAAATTGATTGTCACGTACATGTAGTTAACGAAGCTGGTATCGGCGGAGGATGTATGTACTGTATATGCTATCTTATCTTGGTTGCGTTTGCACCCTTTACTTATATTATTACCTTTCTCGTCTTTCCGTCCGGATTGCAGTGCTTGGTATTGTACTTGTCACATCATAATATTACATGCTAGCATCGCAGTAAGTAGTATCAGCATATAGACTGATCTTTAGCGGCTTTCAGCCAGATGAGGCTCGATTCCACTTGCTGCAATCAGCGCTGGCTTGAGATATTGATGTTCAGCGCAGTCTCTGACCTCCGCGACGGAGGGAAGTCTTACCGTAGTACGCGCTCAGGTCAACAGATGCTCACCTATACACTGTCACTACCAGGCAATGCTCCCTCACCACCCGCCAGCTTCTCCCTAGCCTTTAGACGCGTCAGCCCGACGCCAACCACGAAGCCTCTGTGATTATTCTGCTCACCTGTGCTAAAATATCACTGTCAATTTCGGGGAGCACCTCTCGCATGTCGCCTGCCCACGGCACGACCTCCCACCGCGTCGGAGGGTTCTCAATGCACAGACAGATATCTGCTGGGATATGTGGTCCGTGTTCGGCATTGAAGTCGTCTCGGACCTGACGTTCCTCTGCGCCGGGGATGAGGTAGCCGTAGTGGGTGGAGTATGGCAGGCGTCTCACCTTCCGTCATCGCTTCCAGTTGCGCCATCATACCCTCCACAATCTTCACCGCAGCTTCGCAGTACTGACGTCGGCGCGCTATCTCACTGAGGAGTTTGTTGAATGAAGACTGATATTGTATGTATCTGTGGTGGAAGGGCCTCGACTACCAGGAGTCGTTGTTGTAGACCTTCTAGAAGATCTTCGCAGTCGGTCTGCAGTTCAATCGAGTTATGAGCGGACCAGCGGATCCACGAAAGAATATGGAACTGACCTCAACCTCTTGTTGTTTCTGTAGCATGTCCGACATAATATCTCCTAGCTCTTCGAGGTTATCTAGTGTACTGCGACTTGTATCTAACTGCTCTTGCGCGGCAGTCCTAGCAAGTAAAAGTTTCTCGCTTGGGAAATGCGTGAGTGACATAGCTCTTTTATACCTATCAGTCATCTCACTCACTGCGCTTCCTGAATAGAATTAACATCATGTTCGAGCTCAGCCATAATAGAAGGAAGCTCGTCTGTGTCTCTTTTCATAGCTATGGGACGACAATGTATGGTTATCCACCCTATGTAGTGACCATAAAAGTTATTCATACCTTGCATCTCCTCTTCCGTGGGCGATATCCCAGCCTCGCTGTCATGCAGCGCACTCACCATCTGGTCATAATGTGAAGCCAGACTCTCAAGATGCTTCGCTAGATCCGCCGTCGTGTTCTCCTGGGCACCCAGATAGAAGTTCGATAGGATGTGGTGCGGTTGAAGTGGGAAGAGCGTCGCGAATGGAGAATACAGCTGTTGAGAGTGTCTCTGGGTAATCGTACGTTGTCGACATGATATCCTATATGGACGTCCGTCAACAAGGGAACTCCGCCAACCAGGGCAGGAAAGAAGTAATGGTACACGTACGTCCAGCCTCGTCCTATCGCTCTCCACGGCATCAAGTACCTCCTCAATAGCACTCTCGTCCACAAAATCTCTCAAAGTCTTCCATTTCGTCCTATCTACTTTCGTCTTCGCTGTTTTCGTTACGAAAGGGTTTTCCCGGACAGTTGCGGAGGGACTCTGGTTGGGGTCGATAGGTGCCATTGGGTCGGTCAAGTGAGTGTTGACTACCGAATAAGGATGAATCGGACGAGGTTTGGTGGAAATCTGGGGGGACGAGTTGGGCACCGAGGGCTTCGAGGATGGTGTCTAGGGCGGTGGTACGGTGTGAACGTATGGTGTCCCATTCCTATTCAATAGCACGATGAGTGGGTGAACCCCGACACGCCCCCTTTGAGTAGCTAGGAGGTAGTTGGATGACGTACACGAGTCTGCTTGTCTAGCTGAGCACGCTTATGCTCAATGCTCTTCGCCACGCTGGCAGCAAGCTGTGCACACCATACATTAGCAGCTCACGTCTCTTCGAGAAATGTATGAGCACGACACACCTTGAGTTGCTCAATCACGGCTTCGCTAATCCATTTCACCTTGGCATCCAGCGCGAGCACGTCCACCGCACATTGTGCAGACGCGTTCGTCAGGGTGTTGGCCTTGGAGCAGAGCTGTTCACCATGCTGGAAGAGCTTTCTTGGACTGAAGCACGAGGGAAACGAGGTGGGGTTGTTCAGCGTGCGCTCCAATGGGTGGAGAGGCCATCGTTCGGCGCTGTTGGGCGGTCTGTATGAATCAGCACTCCCACATGGACTTGCAGCTTAACGCTAAGTGCTTGAATCAGGTCAGAGTGACTGTTCACGATAAGTCTTTCTGGACTTCGCGTGGCTGTGCTCATTATCACGTGATTGGAGCTAGTAGACCAGATTTCCGAATGCCGACGGCATCCTTCTCAGCTCTCGGCTCGCGACCCTTCACATGACCAATTTGCCGTGACATGCTACTATATAACGATTTCAGTTGTCTGGTCATATCCTCGAGGAACAGTGCCCCTAATGGTCGAAGAAAACCCACAGATACACCCCTCGATAACACTTTGCCTAGCCTGCTCATCTTCACTCCCACCCAGGGCGAGTGTGGGAGCCATATTTCTGACCCCTGCTGTTCACAGCCTATTTGCCCCTCGTGTCTGTCGTCCAACCCACGACTGGCGAGATACAATCCCTGTCTGGCATGTCTCGGTGGTGTTGGAGTCGTCAGCGCTTCGTCTTGCCGTAGGAACAATTTGAGTCAGTCAAGCCTTGGGAATGTGACAGCGCAGGACGTGAATATGGATGGCGCTCTTCGGGACGAGGATATGTTTGTCCTCGGTGACGATGAAGATGACGAGGAAGGTGGAGATGAGGAGGGTCTGGTTCCCGAACGGAGTATGGATTACCCTCCGCCGTCCGCATACCCTACCCGAAGTGCGATCTGAGTCCGTCTCCCCAGCCAGAATTTCCTCCGAGCGAGTCCATCCAGGAGACCACAGCTCGAAAGAGATACACACAGCAACGTCACCGCCCCACCTGTCTACTACATCAGACGAGGGGACACACTCCAGGGCATCGCCCTCCGTCTCGGAGTAAACGTGAGCACCAATATGGGTCCAAGCACTCTGTCAAAAATGCCAGGACTGACCGGACATCTACTAAGGGCCGCGAAATATGCCGCCTCAATAACCTCCCACCTAGCACTCTCACCACAACCCCCACCTCCTGCACACCCGCACATCCCTCAAACTCCCACCCACCGCTCACCCCCACGCCGCTACCCCACCAGTACCAGACGCAGACACAGAATCCAGGCGCGTACGCGAACGTGCCGCAAAGCGACTACAGATACTAACGAAGGAAGTAGACTGGGGCGTGGCCAAGGCGTATGTCGCGATCGCTGATGACCCCGAAGAGGACGTTGCGTATGCGCTCAAGCTCAAGGAGATGGGTGGCACGAGTGCGGGAGGGAGCTATTTGGAAGCACGAGCTGTGGATCAGTATCTTGAAGATCAGGAATGGGAAGAGGAGCAGAGGAAGGCGGGAAGAAGTGTGCAGGTAAAGATTCCCGCGCCGTTTTCCTTTGGGAAGATTACTACCTAGAAACGGAAGATGGTGATACTTTATATCAGAAGCGAGAACACTCTCTGTATAGTCCGTAGCTGGTTGGTCTTCCTCCGCAACGTCATTGGTAAGTGGAATGGACAACTTGTCGGACTGAAACTAACTCTATTCGACTACGGTACTGCAATTCCAACATGATAATATCCACGCCCCTATAAACAAAGAACGATAATTATCTCCGCAAATGACAAAGGTCTTGGATTTAGTCCTCGATTTTCTTGACGACGTTCTTCTCCTAATGAACGATAAGTATGTCATAACCAACCAACCAAAGGCGTCCTTACGTGGTAAACCGTAGTCTTTCCACTTTTCTCGTTCTGGATGGAGTACTTGACGTCCTGCAGCAAAATAAAGAATCAGAATATCTCCCCTGTGGTTCAAGTCAGTCACTTACGGGACCAGAGCCCTGGACGTTTACAATCTTTCCAATACTATGGGAGACGGTGTCTGATGCACCACCGATGGGCCTATACTCGACCCTCTCGCCTTCCTACGTAGAGGTGAGTGCACGGTTTATGCCTCGATAAACGACGAATTACCTTGTATTGACCGGACTGTCGAGCGTTATCAGATGTGAACGTTTTATGGGACACGACTAACCCACCATGTTGCTTTGAACTTCGTGGAGTGATATTCAGTTGATGGCTTGGGTTGAAATATAAGGATATACTGTTCTCGCAGTCTACCAGTATATAACCACTGGAAGCACATTAAGTCATAGAGAACGTCACCTGTTCAATGCAAATAGATAATGATGGATGAGTCTGTCCATGATGTCAGTCATCGTCGACAAATACTCTTGGTCCTTGTCGATCACCTTACCAGAAACAGGCCACGTGTGAGCGCATGTGACTCTTCAAGCTATAGGGTCCCAAAAATATTAATTGATATTAATTGAATTAATTCGACTGGGTAAGAAAATCGAACAACGACATGAATACCACATTTTCTGGAGGAAAAAAAGGGTTTGTGAGTACTTGTGAGCACTGCAGATGATCATCAAGGCTGGCGGTGCGTCGCAGGCCGAGAAAATCTCCATTCCACACTATTCTCACTAACATGTACATGTACACATAGCGATCGGTTATCTAAGCAAATCACGTGACTCATCCGTGAGAACCCCGATTAGGAAATAAACGGCTAAAGTGACAGGTTTTGCTCGTCGAGCACAACAGCGATGGCAGACTCAAGTCCCCTCCAGTCCACCGACGAGCATGAACTTCTCCAGGTGTGTACTCTACAAGTTTAGCGTCCTGCCCAGTTTTTGTACTCATGTTTATATGTTTTGTTGCTCCTTGTCTTGCGTAGTCAGCTCTACAAAGTCCGTTCCAACCCGCGGACGTCCCGCTCCAGTCCACTGTCCCGCCCGCACCTCCACCACCAACCAGTACCGACCCAATTACCGCAGAGTCCTCTAGCCAACCGCAGCCCCCAGAGGGAGATCCGTGGAAGGCAGAGTACGATGCCCAGGTAGAGGAATGGCGTGCTCAGTCCGCGGAAGCACGTGCCAAAGCTGAGCGCGAGCGCGCAAAGTGGGAGAGCATCAGGCTGCGAGAGGCTGAGCAGCGGAGAGCGCTCGGCCAGGAATCTGAGCCGTGGGATTCTCTTGGGTCGCATATCACAGAGACCAGGTCGCTGTCTCAGAAGTGGGAGAACCTCTCGTCTTCACCGACGTCTTCCTATCCTTCGATGTCATTCCCTGAAGCCTCCGCGCCACAATCCCCCTTGCCCCAACGCGCTTCTCTGCATCCTACCTCCGCACCTACCCAGCCCCACCAGAATCCCTTGGCGACATCCAACACAACGACCGTCCCCCCTTCCACGCTCCCCTCTATAATGGACGACAGGTTGCACCGCGGACTCGAGTGTCACTCATACTAACCTCACTTGCTATCAACTTGCTGCTTCCATTTGTCAATGGTGTCATGCTTGGGTTCGGCGAGATCTTCGCAAAGGATATCTTAGTCGGGTGGATAGGATGGAAGAGGCAGAGTGGCAGGACTGCTGCTAACGTTGGGCTCTGGCGGTGACCGGTGGGGAGGTTCGCCGTCGGCGTTTTGTGTATTTCTCACACAGGGGAAATGTAGAAATAAAATAGAATCACCGCCAAATCACCGCCCTTAAGCTTAGTGCCATGCTTGCTGAGCGCTGATATCTCTGTATTGTGTGGTCTGTATGCCACAATTTCCAAAGTATCTGAGGCAAGGCGTGCCCCGACGAGTTCTCCATTCATGCTTCTGTAATACGTCTCGACAGCCATCTAGCGCTCCCCACCTTCCTTTCTCCGACGCCGTCCACCACTGTGCCCCGGTGTGCGTGAAGTATCTCCTGGCGCTGCCACATACCGCAGTTCTCCAACCCGTAAATTTACCCAAGGACGAGCAGGATCTGGCGACTGTTTCACATGAGTTACCTCCGACGTGGGGGCGGGGGCACTCTCTGTTGTTCCTCCGGTACAACGTCCTCTGAGCGCGATGCAGGACGCGATGGGACGGGGCTGTTCGTATACGACGATACAGTCACCCTCTTCGTTTTCGAATTCAGCGAGAGGACCTTGTGGGTCTGAGGTGGCGGGGGAGGAGACGCTCTAGGAGACTGAGACCCGGGAAGCATGGGGAACGCGCCCGCGGCGATTCGGGCCTCGTCGATCGCGCGCTGACGTTCCGCCTCCTCTTTTGCTATTTGCCTCGACAACTCCTCTTCGAGCTGTGCCGTCATAGCCGACCGGATGAAACGCATCCAGTAGCACCCCTGAGCAGTGCGGACATGCGTAGTAGGGCAAGTTCAGCATGCATAGAATCAAGCCACACTGCTGACACAGCGGGACGTAGCTGGAGAGATCGTGCTGTCGGGCTGGCAGCGTGTCTCAACGTCAGTGTCGACGTGCTGTAGCTGCCTTGCACACGAATGCATCGTCTTACCCTGACAAAAACACCCCCCCTTTGGATCTTTGTCCCTTCCAGAGGACTTGCGGATACCATCTGCCAGCGATTCCAGTGTCCCAACAGCTCTGCTCTTCGGAGGCCCTGCGGGTGCAGCCTTCCCTTTCCCCTTACTCTGCTGTGTAGAAGGCTGCTGTGGACGGATGCGGTCTGAAGGGAGGGAACCCCCTGGCTTCGACCAACCTGTACGGTGCATCTTGGGGTTATTGGAAACTGTTGGAGATTCGAGGTTGGTTGACACGGCGGTTAACGTTCAGGCTATGACTCGCTCGATCGCGAAACCGAAGGTGTTCGATCATTGCCTTTTTTGCAGTGAACCCCTGATAGCGACAGGATGTAATTTCTCAGCAGGAAATCATTGTTAGAGTTACGTTCAGGAGAACTATCTACATACAAAGTATTAGGTTACGGACAATTGCAAGGCAGCGTACAAAAGCGACAACTTCTAGCACAGCAAAGATATACGTACCGACAAAGCTTACGGATAATCCAAGTGTCTACCGACGATTTAATGGGTAGCTAAGACCCCTGATTTCTCCTCCACGACGAGAAACTCAGCGCACCGATCACCCCAACCACAAGCAGCACAGTCCCAGCACCCACCAAGTTAGGAACGTAGAGATACCACGCACTATCGATGTCGTCCCTCCCCTTTACCTCATCCATGAAAACCAGCTCTTCCTTCTTCTGCCTTCTTCTCCGCAGCGTTATCTCGTGCTCGGAATATATAGACTCCTCGCCAGAGTATACACTTTCCGTTGCGGTGGGAAGAAGTTCGATAGAAGGCATCGCGAGTTCATGCACGCTTCCAGAAGTAGGGATTACAGGTATATCAAGATCGGGGTGTAAGACCCGAGCGCGGTCGAAGTAGCGGGTGGCCATATCTCTGTCTCGCTTCCATGCCTCCGCACCGCCCTCACTTGGTTGAGGCGGAGGGGGCACACGAATGGAAGAAAGCGTGGAGTAAGAGGCAGAAAGAAGGACAGAAGCTGTGCCTTCGAGATGAAGGAGACCAGCCTCCACGAATAGCTGAGCGAGTCCTGCAGAACCGCCGATACATTGGACGTAGTACGAAATGGTTCCACGTTGTTTTTCCTCAGTAAGGTCGACGACATTCAGCGGTGTCTGGAGGGGTAAGTAATGCGTGACGAGCTTCATTGTTGCAGAGGGTAAGTGGGCTTGATGCCAAGCTCGTCTAACAGAAAGAATCAATACTGCACGACTAAATTAGGTGGTTAGAAAGGCCACGTACACAAAGCATTCAAAGGCTCCTTCTTTGTCTTTCCTGATGTCGAAAAGTTCGATGGCAAAGAGGACGAGACTGGTGGGGTCCATATTATATGCGCCTTCGGGATCGGCATCAAGGGCCAAGGGGACGGACGCCGCAGGAGAAAGTTCCTGGGGTACAGGCCCAATAATGAGCGAAGGCCAAATTATCGACTGGTCTTTCTCCAGATGTAGAGTCAACAGTCTTCCGGAAGCCGAGGGTAGCGACTCCAACGATGAGAATGACGATAGAGCATGGGGTTGTGCAGCAGGAGACACCGCGCCCGACGCTCCAGTTGCCGACCTGCGGTGATATCCAGGGCGCTCGTCTGCGGACGACGAAATTGGGGAGGAAAGAGCAGGGGAGGGTGTTGCCACCTCCTCCGCATCTGACGTGTGACCACTCTCAAGCGAGGCAGCGAAACTGCTTGAGATTTCTGGGTCAGAAATGAATGCATAGGATGATTGGGTAGATGTTGTGGAAATGGTAGATGTGGTACGCTCTCGTGCCGAGAGTCTTGACGTCCGTGGCTCAAGCTGCCATGCAGAATTGGCAACATCAACGTTTCCGTAAAGTTTGCCCTGTGTCAAACGAGGGTCATGAGTACTAGTAGATTGCTGTCAAAGACATCAGCCCAGACCTTGACTACGGGCTGCTGTCCTCTAACTCCGGCCAGAAGATAATTCCGCTCGATCACAACCTGTGAAGGGCATGAGAGAATGAACCCTTAGCAAACAATCCAACCGTACTCACCACAACGTCCTCTTTTGATGTCTCAGATGGAACCAGCAATAGCACGGTCGCCTAAAATCCATATGCAATTAGGACAAAGACAGCAATCACCTTCCCCAAAAGCCTTCACCTGATCATGCGACTGGAATTGAACTTAGCCGTCAGCCGAATGAACTCGCCACAATGGACTGTCTGGAACAAGTGGTAAAGGTGTACGGACCTGATGCCACGAGTAAGACTGTCTGTGATAGTCGTAGTTTTTGTCCATCGTCGGTCGTATCTCAGTCACTGTTCGTTTCGTGGAAGAGAGTATAACAAGGCAGCGACCCAGTGGCACAGGAGCGGAGTCAGAACGCGGCATACGAGTCGCTTTCCCTTACCGGGTTAGGAGCTCAAGCGCTATCAGACCACGTGTCCACCAACAAAACCAAGTAGCAATTATATCAATCATGTACATGCCGATTACAAGGGGGCAAAACAAAATGACAAAGGGTATGTATGTCCGATATGTAACATAGAGGTATCCGAGAGAAAGAAGTGGGATCTCGCAGTGTAAAAAGGCGCTCATGGCTTGGGTACTTTTGCAGTTTGGGCAATCTTCTTCATCCTATCCTTCTCCGCCTGCATGTGCTGGATAAGAATCCCATCTAATTTTCTCGATGATGCTTGGAATGCCTGTTGCTCTCTCTGCCACCGCCGGATGTTCGCATCTCCTGGTGTCGGAGGGCGACAAGCAGGAGCCGGTTCTTCGCCGGTAAGTTGTTCCCGAGAGTGCTGAGAGAGCGAAAGGTGTGTCAGAATGTCCGGGGACGCTTTGACACTCGAAAAATATGGAACCTTGGGTGGAACATGACCCACAGGTTCATTTCGCTCCTTTGGAACACCAGTAGGGTAATATGGTTCGTTGGCTCCGGGAACAATGTTTGGCGTGGAAAAATTCCCTAACCGTGTCAACGAAGGTCCATGAGGCACGGAAGCGTAAACGGCAGTCATTTCCTGATCCGTTTCACTTGTGCTATCGTCAGAGTCATCCAGATCGTCCATGGCGTTTGGATGGCCCTGTATGCGATCAAAGAACTCGGTAGTAGATGAGGCAGGTGGCGCAGAATGAAAGGCAGAATGGAAGCTCTGCACTGAAATGTTGAGGGTGAGTGGCATCCGCGTGGGCGTTGGTGGTTGTGGCGAAGGTGGAATTGATGTGAAGGAGCGGAAGGTCCCTTGGGAGGATGACCGTGAGGATGATATGAATTGAGTTACCCGAGAGGGCACTGGTTGGAAAGGAGGATAACCTGTGCGAGGGGGTGGTGATAGGGCAATGCCTGCTATGGATGATGACGGTCTAGGTGGAGGTGACATAGTAGATGGACGTTGTAGCTGTTGATGGAAAGTGGATGACTCTCTAGAACGGGGTGAATCCGATGCAAGGCCCGGTGAGTTAGCAGAATAGTAACCATCCGACAATCTATCACAAAATGCAGACGCAGTTGGCGATGGCTGTGAATATTCGGATATAGATGGACGACCATCAATACTTGGCGCTGACAACGCTAGTGACGGCCTGGAAGGTGGGTCACCATCAGCAGTCACGACGATGTCATCCTGATCACTGCCAGTATAGCGTGAAAGTGCGGTCAACCTGCTCATCCGGTGATCATAATGATGAATCGATGAAACAGGTGACACGCTGAGAGAAGGCAGCGGAGGAGGGCTTATGGCCCCGTAAGCCTTCGAGGAGTGCGTGTCAGACAGCATTGGCGACGAGATAGACTTGCGCAGTGTCTTCCTCTGAACGACGGCTACACGCTTGGCTGGCGAAAGCTCGGTCTGCGATTGAGAGTACTGAGGGGTACCAAACGGTCGGCGGGGAGGGGGAGAAAGAGGTGTGTGCGGGACGGGCGTCTCCGCTCTCAGTAAAGCGTAGTTGGACAATCGCCGAACATCCGGATCTGCCACAGTGGCGACCAGGGTCGCAGGGTTCAACGCCGAACCTGCCTTGGGTGTAGGAGGTTCAAAGTCTTCTGAGGGGTCGATAATAGGATGAATCAAAATCCTCTGATCAAGCATTCTCCTCTGCTGTTGTATTGCCTGACTATGGTGAAGCGAATCAGATGACCTCGGATGACGTGGAAGCTTCGTCGGCGTTGAGTGACCCGAGCGGGATGTAGCGGACGTCGATGTCGAGTTATTCAGGGAATGTCCAACAGCTTCTCGAAGTAACGCCCTTCTCCAACGATCTTCCCCAGGATCCAGAGACGACTGACCAGGACTGCCCGGAGGGGGTAAACGTTCTGCCAAAATGGCAGCGCCAACAGAGTCTTCGATCCCAAGCCCATAAAGCGCTGAAGCCTGCAGCGCTAACGGGTAATTGGCAGAAGGCGGTGGCACGTCAACCGCCTCGGTGGGATCAACGATGCCATCAAAGACAGCGGGTTTGGACCTCCGAGAACTGCGTTCCCTATCCAGTAGCAAGTCATGCGCATTCAGATTTATCTGAGCTTGCCGCTGCGCGGCAGCCAAATCATTCATTTGCTCCCGGACCACAACAACCCTTGCCATGTGTTGGCTCCCTGGTGGAGGACGGAAGGTCTGTGGGGAAGGTCGGGTATGATCACGCAGAGCATGACCAGAAAGTGTAGTAGAGTCCGAAGTTACCCTGAGCATTGGAGTGGTGCCATTCACAGCATCAGGACTGTTAGGCTTCGACTTGGATTTCCCAACGCGAAACAAGTCCAAAAAGGCAGGTGCAGGTGCCTTCTTATTGAGTGTGGATGGTGGAAAATCGGCAGGAGATGGTTTTGAGTGGGCAGGAGGGAGAAAGTAGCTGTTCTTGACAAGTAATTGAAGCCGATATGACACGTCGTCCGTGTCAAATTCTTGAACTCGCAGAGCGTCGAGGTCAAACGCGGGGATAGACATACCACGCTCTTGGATCGCAGGCGATAAGGGGGACGGTGGGGATTCGGTGCCCGTAGACGTGGACATCGGATAGATAGAGGAAGACGTCGAAGACTGCTGCGTCGTTAAGGAGTCGCGCACGCAACTTCGAACTTGGTCACCCTCCGGAGCAGAAGGTTTGAAAGACGACGGCGGTGAGGTCAGACGAGGCAGGTTTCGTCCCTTTCCCTTCGACTGTCACGTTGAGCGATATATCATACTTGGGATGACGGTAAAGCAAACTTACAGTAGCGGGAGAAGCAACAGGCCCAGGCCTAGGCGGTGGTGGTATATCCGGTTGATTCCCCGAGCAGAGAAGAGGCTCTTGTGCTTCTGGTGGTCCCTCATGCTCATTCTTTGGACCAAATGTTCCGAATGTAGCACTGCTCCTATCGGCATCTCCACTGCTCTGTGTACCAAAATTTGAGGGCGCGTCTGGTCCGGCTAGAGGATGGGTTGCTACCGCGTTGTTGGAGAGTTCGGAAGGGCTAGCAACCGGGCTTAAGACGAATTCTACACTGTTTTTGGCTGAGATATCTAAAACCTGGTCGGTATCCTCGACTTTCTGTGCATCACGACGCGAGCCTCCGGTGATCGTTCGGGATCGTTTTCTTGTAACGGTACGCGAGCGACGGGTCAAGCTAGCACCACTGCTGCTGATGGTGCTGGCCGATGAGTTAGAGCGGGAAGGGCCGGGGAGCATTGAGGGATCTGGCATGGGACTGATTGCTGGTGCATGTGTCCCCAGGTCCCAACTTTGAAGGTAGGACGTGCTAACTTGGAGAAGACCAAGCAAAACTCACTCACATTCTTTGCAACACCACATTTGGAAATGTTACATAAGTTTGCCAACCACGTGTCACTGCAACGCGATCGACACCAGCTCAAGTCCTTTCTTCTTGTTCGTGAACCAGTGCCCAAATCCTGATGGAGTCCTCTCTGCAAATACTCTCGAACGGTAGTCGATGCTTTCTCTCATTCTGCACTTGATTCTCACTATTCTTCTAGCTCTCCCAAAGGCCGAGGGATTCCTGCCCAAGTGGCAGCTCATCGTAGCCACCATGGCTGTTTTCAACACTTTTCAGAACTTTGCAACTCTGAAGCTGACGCGTAGACTCTATACCGGCGTACCACCCTACTTCCAGTAAGCGTTTCTGATGCGAGGTTGCCCCACGCATAACACGGTTCTTTTGCAGTTACTGCGCTTCAGGCACGGACGTTCGCGGCGTGGACGCTCACCTCTGCTGTTGTACGCGGATACGCTGCTACAATATCCACAATAAAACGTAGCGTCGCTCTTCCATCTCGTTTCCCTACTGCCTACGCCTAAGCGGTCGTAGTCATATATGACATGGCCCTATTCACCTACCTCATTGCTTTTGGACACTTTACATCCGAGTTGTTCATCTTCCGGACTGCAAAGATCAATGTACCAGTGCTCAGCCCAGTCGTCGTATCGAGTTGAGTTTGTCTACTCGTGCTTTGAAGTCGGAGTCACTGACTTGATTTGCAGCTGTTTCACTCGTATGGATGTTTCAGCAGTATGAATTTTATGTCAGATCATGAGTAGTCATTTCACTCATGTTGTAATGTACGACCGAATGCTTCATACCCTTCATTATGCAACGTGTTTTAGGATCCGTCCCCAAGGTACAGACTAAATCACCCAACGAACGAATACGTTCGTCGTTAAAATATTTGAACCGAATGCTCAGGAAGACTTACAGGTTGGTCTCGATTGAGTTTGTTGACTAAAGGGATCCAGGCGCACTAGTGCTCAAGTGCTCAAGCGCTGGTCCCTCACACGTGCATTAATAGTAGTGGGGTAATAAAGGACATCGTGATGCGTGAGGAGCCTTCCTGTTTACCAAACGATTCATCATCTCCGTTAGTCCACTTACACTTCGCCATTTAAATCGACAGTGTAGCCACGGCGGTGGAATAGGGTTGGCGATGTGCACTATTTCGACATGCTTCTGGGCCACGATCGTCGCCATATGGATCAAAAAGTACGCCATCCTCCCACCAGCATCAGCGGATGCCAGCCGTTGCCAAAACCGAGGTGCAAACTTTGGTGGCCTTTGTCCTCAGTACGACACCACGCCATACTAAGCGCTCTTCTATGCCTACATGGACTTACGGCGTCTCGTCTGACTCCTCGGCGAAGGCGGCGCCAGTTGGAAAAGATATTGAACTCGACCCAAGGACGTAAAGTAGCGCTGTCATTGCAGGGAGAATTAAGTTGAGGGTGTACTGTACGCTATCCAGGTTGCGTGTTTGCGTGAATGAACCTCAACTTGGCGTCAAGCATGGATGTATCCGGATGACATCCGGATACACTCAGATCACAGACGCAGAAGATCAGCATCCGCGGATATGTGGATACGACCATCCACCTCGATCGATTACTACCAATATATGAATTACGATATGAATTACAAGGAGCTTAACAAGAAAGACTGACGAGGGACTAGTCACTATAAGCTCGTAGAGCTAGGGACAAGCAAAGTGTATAGGAGGCACTATATTAATATATTAGTGCTAATGGGTATTAGTGCGACGAGACTTCTCTTCAATCATTGGAACAGCACAATGCATGTCAAGGAATGGTGGTTTTCCCTTCCAGGATCCGATCGCGATCTCGGACTTGAAAGTCTGCGATGGTGCATGAAGTTGGTCTCGCGTTGAGGCGGCCGTGCCAAGATTTCCACCCTTTGTGCGAGAGTGGTAGTACCAGGAGGTCTTACCCGGTGCAGAACAGGAGTCACCTCGCGCATGCAAGCCCAAAACTACAGAAGTCCACCAACGAGCTCGCTACGGGTCAAAGGAACAATTGGTTCGTCTGGGTGTGTCGATAGGTGCATCTGCTGCAATAACGGCTGATGCAGTTGGTAGCCAACGAGATGCACGGCGTGAGATGTATGGAAGACATGCTTTTTGCGGATGGAACCAAGAGTTACTGGGCCGGTTGTGATACTGAAGCTGCCAAGGGAGCTTCGGAGGCGGCGGGAACGGCTGTGTTACAATAGGACTCTCGCAACGACTGACAGCGAGGGTGCGAGTGCTCACGATCGTCTTCACTGGATAATCATTCGATGCGATTTCTTGAATTGATTCTGGCAAATTGAGAAATCCGAGTTGTCGGAAAACTTGAATTCACGAACCAATTGAGAGACGGTAAACGTCACACGCGTCCAGAAGATCGTAGTACTTCTCTCTGAGAAGTACGCCAGCAAGCACAGCCATGGGCACGTCGGCGTCATTACTTACATTTCGGGTGTTGCTTCCAATGGGGCGAGCATTGGCACTGCGATGGGAACTAACGGAGTGCCTCCAGTCGAAAATATCTTCAAGTTCGTTGGGTCACTCGAAAGCTTGAAAGTAAAGCACTGTGTTGCTATCCACGGATTGAGACACGGCCCTATATATTCAGGTTGTGACAGAGCCCATTGCCAAAACCGAGGCTCTGACGTTTCTGCGATGGCGATCAGATCAGTCCATAGTGCTGGCAGTAACAGGAAATCACAAAAAGGGTGTAAAGAGCGACGATTGCACCATACGTCGCAATATCGTGGGCAACGCTTACGCCCGTGGCGACGAGTCGCGTAGACCCCGCAAGTCTCTATTGAAAACGCCGTCAGCAACTGGGACCGTTACAACTTGCGATTAAGGGCTAGAGTTTCGACAATGGGAAATGTCTCCGTAAAGGGTCCGCAAATTGCCCAGGGTGAAACTGCTTACTAGGTGCCTTGACAATGGCGTCGTTAGACATGCGCTGAGTTTGGGTTATGTAGGTCAGATTCTACATTACCTCGCGAGCTCGCCAGACTCAGTTAGAGTAGAAGATCAAGCGAAGATCATCAACTGCGTCGAGTGAAATAGTTTACTAGGGATGCACCCACGAGCATGGATATTGCCTTATCCGGATGAAATCCACGTGGCCGTATAATAGAGCGTCAATCGGGCCATCTCTCCGAATCTGCGGATAACTTAACAACAGAGGCCTTACTTTTTGAAGTTGTTGAGTGAGATTTTTCGACTCGAGGCACCTCATTAGTCCCCGCAGTAGTGCAAATATGCGAATGCTCCCCCCGATTGGAAGGAGCACTCCCGCGGAATGCAAGTAATGATGCAAACGTGCCCAGCCGTCATTCGCGTCGCTGGGCATGCTGGCGTACTTCTCTCAGAGAAGTAATGCAATCTTCTCAAAGAGTGCGAAGTTTACCGCCTCTCAATTGGTTCGTAAATTCAAGTTTTCCGGAAACTCGGGTCTCTCAATTCACCATGAACATTCCAAGAAACTGGCATGGTTCGCACCGAATGACTATTCAACGAAGACGATCGCGAACGCTCGCACGCTCGCTGTCAGCGGGTTGGCGGGAATCCTATTGTCATACATCTGCCCCCGCCACCTCCCAAACTCCCTTGGCAGCTTCAGTAACACAACCGGCCCCAGTAGGTCTTCATTCAGTCTGCAAGAAGTATGTCTCTCGTGCATCTCGCAGCGTGCATAGCGGCATCAGCCGTCACCACAAGAGATGCAGCTATTGGCGACATCAACACCTGGACGAACCAATTGTTCCATTGATCTATATGCTTGCTGATGGATTTCTGCAGTTCTGGACTCAAATGCGCGAGCAGCGTCAGAAGACTGTCTCACAAATGGGATTACTGTTCTGCACCTCGCCACCTTTCAAGTCCGAGAAGCCCATCGGATGCTGAAAGGGAACACCATTATTCCCCGACATCGTGCTGTTCCAATGGTTGAAGAGAAAAGTCTCGTCGTACTAGTACCCGTTAGCACTAATATGGCTACCTCCTATATACTGTAGTTATCCCTAGCTCTAAGAACTTATACTTCCTCGCCAGCCTTGTTAAGCTCTCTGTAATTCATATATATTGGCAGTGCTGATCGAGGTGGAACATACCCGGGATGGGATTTTTCTGCATCCGCGGTTTGAGTGTGTCGGACGATGACTCATCCGGATCCATGCTTTGTCCTTAAAAATGATTGCTGACCTGGAGGGTCTGGATCTGTATTTCAGTTCCTTGTGTGGACAAGGAAAACTTAAAATGTTGGCGACGTAATGTAGTTCAGGATCCCCCCATACAAATATCCAATTCATTACCCCAGATTATTATGTAACTAACCGCCTCGTACTGATCTCTTCACATATAAACCAGCCATCCCGACTCCATTTCTCTCTGTCATTCGCCTTACAAGACGTCGTCAATCCCACGTGTACCCCGCTTTCTTTCGCTACTCTTGATTATAGTCGCTTTGTTATGTCGGCTATGATTGCAATACCCCCCCGAATTGCTCTTTGCTATTTCTGCGCACATCTATGCTGCAGGTCTACCAGCTTCGGCGAGCTCCTTAGATCCCATCATCGGAAACTACGGTATCCCAACTGCCGTGCCATCGTCTATGCCGCCGAGCAACTGGCCCGAGCCAGTAGTGCGCAAGACACTCGCCAACCTCTGCCTCGTCAATCATGCTTGGTATAACGCTGCCAAGCCTTGGCTATGGCAAAAAATCGAAGTCCGTCTTCCCCGAAGCTGGCTTGCTCTCGAAGAGCAGATAGCTGGCGGGAATGACGATCAAAATATCGACGACAACACAGCGCTTGCCGTCGAGCAGTCCATTCAGACTGCTTCCAAGGTAGCTCTCGCTAGCACCGCTTCGGCCGGTGCATCCTCCGATGAGGACGCCCTTAGAAAATGGAAGGAGTCGATTTTGGACAATCTGAGTGGCCCCGATGGGTCCATCCCTTTCGAACTACTCACTCCTCCTGCCTCTCGTGACCCAAGCCCGAGACGTCTGACGGCTAAGAGCAAGGGTCCGGCTCTATGGGAAATTATGCGATCCATTAGTAATGCAGTCCAGAATGTTATGGATCAGAACGAGCCAGGTGTCTACGGTACGTGGCTTATTGTTATCCCGGATTGCTCCATTCTCATTTCGCATTGTGCCTGTGTTTAGTTCCGAGACTCCATGACCCGCGTCCTGGGCGGTTTGTGCAGCATATAGATTTCAACCATTTCCGGACTATTGGGATGCGCCGCTCTGTTGAAGAAAGTGTGACTAGTCGCTTCGTGACTGGTGAACGCGTCGAGGCGCTTCTCAAGGTTTGTCTTGGTTGTGTTCTCGTCAACAGAGCCAAGTGACTCATACCTTTTGCAGGAAATGCCTAACCTTACAGCATTTGGAGCTACTGAATATATGGACGGTGCTTTAACTTTGCGGGTCTTGAACGAGCTATTCCTACGTGGGTCACCATCACGTGGACGTGGACTTGTCGCCAATGATGCTGAGGACGACGATCGTAAGAGGAGGCGGGACTGCAAAGACCTCGAATCCGTCGATCTTACTGGTTGCGTTAGTGCCGTCTTCGTAAGCGCCCTCACCGAGTTTGTCAATATGCACCTACTTCCCTCGGACGAGGACAGACGGGACGGGAGGCGTGCTCGTTCCCGGCTCGTACGCCGTGAAGAGCCAGCCACGTTCCCTGGTCTGCAACGTCTCTGTCTACGTGGCGTTAAATCCATCCAGCCGCAGATCCTTACCCCATTCGTTCTCGCGTTCCCCTCTCTAACCCACCTTGATCTTTCTTGCACCCGTGTGCCGCCGGAGTTTCTTGCTGCTTTCGGTGACTCGTCCGCTAGACTTCGGTCGCTCGCCCTGGCTCGGTGTATCCGTTTGACCGGAGAGTCTATCAAGACATTCCTCATACATGCACCCGCTGCTGCCCAGATTGAAGAACTGACTCTGTATGGCGATGCGACATTCCCTTCACCTCTTTCTACAGAGGATCTAGAAGAGATTGTCTCCCTCGCCCCATGTTTTACTAGGGGCGAACTGACGTACCTGGACCTGTCCAGTGCCCCAATAACTAAAGAGTTGTTGTGTGACGTGTTCAGGCCACAGCCCAAACTACGGTCCTTAGGGCTGTCATATATCCCCGACCTGGAACTAGCCGCTATTGCTCAATTCATTAGGAGCAAGGCCGCCAACGTGGAGGTGTTGACGTTGGTATCCACTTCACCGGAGCTCGACTGGGGCAATGGTGGCGGAGGAATGGGAGCCCCGAGAGGTTCCGCACGGCAAGCATCCGTCGCTTTGCATACGCAATTCATCAGCCCGTTGTGTACACCACATTACACGTCCATACTGAGCACGGCCTCGGTCATGCGACAAGCCCCTACTCGTCTCCGCGTAATTGAATTGTCGGTGCTTGCACTTGCGGGACTCGGTGTGGGTGCTGGGGCGTGGCGAATCATCCGGAGTAAAGGAAGTCGGGGTTGGTATGTCGACACAGCCAGTGGCTGGGTGGGCGGTGAATTGAAGCGAGATCTGGAACGCTGCCATCCGCTGCGCAAGGAGATGGACAGGCTTGCCGATGCGAACGGGAACGTGAGCAGCAGTGTTGGATGGCATGCTCGGAAAATGGAGGTGGGTCGGCTTGTTTTTAGTTGCCTTTGCATGTCGCAGTGCTGAAACATGCGTGATAGGTCTTGCATGGGTATGGCATGCTGGGGCGCGAGGACGGGCTATACGGGGCCGTTTCATTCGCTTACCAAGGCTGAGACTAGAAACGCTGCATGCTGTTGGCAAGACCAACGCCGCGATCGCTGCACGCACAACACGCGCCAAGAGCCAACTTCAGGTTGGCAAGGGCACGATTAACATGTTCTGATCGTATCGAGATGCGTGGGATGTTAGTTACGGGACGACATGACGAGCCATAGACGTGATGACGTGGAGCGGTGCGCCCGTCAAACGAACTGTTGTATACCGATGCATTGGTCAACATATACAACATGACACTACTGCGTAGCATTTTTGACATAACTTGGTTTCACTGCGGTCGGACCAAAGGAACTGCCGATTAAGTTACTGCGTGGGATAAGATGGCGATGCGGCAATATCCGTAGGACCGGAGAGCGCCAAGCAGTGGTCTCTGTTGGCTCCGATGGTAGGTTCTCGGTTGAGCGTCAAACTTCGATTCGGATGGCATGATGAGCGCGCGCCATTGCATAGTACGTTGGGATGATCATCGCGGCTGGAGATCAAATAATCTGCCTTCTTTAAAGACACAGAGTGAGTGTATACAGGAGGCAGTAACGTGTGAACCACGGCGACATTTGGCATGGTGGCACGGTGCGGGGTGTAAGCGGATATGGAACATTCAAATGGAAACCTGACATGGACCGTATGACTTGCTGTGTATCGTCAGGGTCCAACGGTACATGCTGTAGGAACGATCTGAGAGCAGACTGAGACAACAGTTCAAGGGTAAGGGTGTTGCACGAGATAAAAGGGAAAACAAAACAAGTGTTGTCTACCTAGTGGACGAATAATGATGATCGACAGTACCCTTTTGTGCTCATGTAGTATGCCATTGTCACCAGAATGCATTGGTTAGCACACGAATAATAACAAGTTGGTTGTGGCAGTTGGAGCACCGTATCAAGTCAGCAACCCTCAAATAGCTGTAACAATTTCAGTCTACAGGTTCATCTTACACCACTTCGTACGAACCGCGTAAACCTTCCTGTGCTTGATCCTCTACAGTACTCCGCATTTATACCACAAAAAGTAAGGTGTTCGACCTCACACCCGTCTGATTTCCATTTATCATGGACTCTTCCTCCTTGACATTAGTGAACGAAGAGAGACTACCAGAATCACCGCACGCCTACAAACTGAGAGAAGAAACTCTACCCCTCTCGCCAGGACCCTCTGGAGTGAATGGAAGGCGTTCGACCTCCGGACGTCAGCGGACAAAAACCGTGCTCATGGAACGCGCCGCTAGCCTCTTACAGCCCAAGAAGAAGGTCGGGCCGCCTCCAACTGTGTGGAAAAGCATACGAGCAATAATACTGGCTTCTTGTGGGCCTCCCCGATCAGTGACTTCACAGTCCAAGCACTCATTGGTTCATCTTAGATCTCAACTTGCTCCTCATCTGTATACCAATATCTGTACGTTCGCTCCCTCGTTCTATTTGAGCATGCTGACGCCTCGCGGAACAGTGGGCACTCAACTTTGCCTTACCTGATCAACATACCATAATCTTCGTCTGTAAGTAGTCTTGCATTTCTTGATCCCGCTCTGCTAACTCATTTTAATAGTCGCCTTCCTTGCTATAATACCTCTGGCTAAGGTGGGTAGCTGACTCGTGCCCACCATAACATAATATTCATGTGGCGAACAGCTCCTTGCTTTTGCCACTGATGAACTATCAATACGGGTCGGACAGACACTGGCTGGCCTCATGAACGCCACATTAGTAAGTGTCGTTGGAGCTAATCTAACCAGCGGCTACTCATTTCTGCTCAGGGAAATGCGTAAGTTATATCCTTCATGTTGAACACGATTAACTCATTCCTGCGCAAAATCACTTCTGCAGCGTCGAACTCATTGTTTCGGTACGTTACTCACGCCACTCCTCATGTTCCTCGTAACATTTTCCCTAGATCATCGCCTTGACCAAATGCGAACTCGAGATCGTGCAATCATCTCGTGAGTAAAACCAATCCCCTTTTGCCTGGGCGTGATCTCCATCCTCACAGCCTTCATTAGTTATCGGCTCAATCCTAAGTAATTTGCGTCAGTATTCAGCATATTATCAGTCAACAACTGTATTAATGCCACATTGTCGCAGTCCTGGTCCTCGGCATGTGCTTCTTTGCAGGTGGCTTGAGATTCTCCGAACAAGGTTTTGGAATGAGTATGAATTGCCCCATCGTATTGCTAGCCCGTACTGAAAGAAAATGTATTGAAAGGCGCTGCACAGATGAATTCCTCACTCCTGACAATCAGTGTCATCGCTGTCCTTCTCCCTGGAGCCTTTCTTATGGCTCTCGAGGGACAAACTAATTACGACGCAACTGCCACTGGCGAGGAAATCCTAAAAATGAGTCATGGGGTATGTGCCGCCCTGATCGTCATTTACATATTTATCTTAGAATTCCCCCAGGTTGCTATCATTCTACTCTTCAGTGCGGACCCATTCCTGAGGTTACTTCGTACAGCTACTAATGATTGCTCGTCTTAAGTCTATGGCGGTTACCTTGTCTTCCAGCTCTTTTCACACAAAGGCCTCTATCAAGACGATAGTGAAGGAAACTATGAATCGACGAAATACGTTGGGGGAAACCCGTTTTCGGGCCAGGCTTAAGAGGAGGTTCCGTCATGGCAAACAGCCCGAACCTTCCACCATTACTGGCTCGGAGATGGTTCACTCCCCTACTACCTCTCCTCGGCTGGGGCATCTCAATTTCAAAGCTAAACGACACAACAGTGGCAAATTATTCGGACCCTGCTTCCTCTGATCCAGAGTCTGGACATCATATACCACAAATGGAAATGAAGGATGACGAGGACGAGGACATTGAGGAACCTCAGATGAGTGTAGCAGTGTCTATCGGGCTCTTGGCGTCTGTCACTGTGGTGCGTTTCCTAACTATTGCACTGATGAACACGGAGCAAACGACCAACCATCAAATTTAACCACAGCTTGTCGCTGTCACTGCGGAGTTCCTCGTAGATTCTATTAACGGTTTGACGGAGTCAGGAACCATCAGCCAGCAGTTCGTTGGTGTCATTCTCCTACCCATCGTCGGAAATGCAGCAGAGCATGTCACTGCGGTAACAGTGTCTGTCAAGGACAAATTAACGTTAAGTTTGGGCGTCGCAGTTGGTTCCAGCATCGTGAGTGTAATTTGACACTTCGCTCGAACAGAACTTACATCCATCCACTAGCAAATTGCACTGTTCGTCATTCCGTACGTGGGCTTCCTTAACCTACTTAACTTCCGTACTCACCCCCGCGACCAATTGCAATAGGTTCATCGTGACATTGGCATGGGCACTTGGCAAGCCTTTGACTCTCCTCTTCGACCCTTTCCAATCCGTTACCCTTTTCCTTTCTGGTATGTATCACATCACTTTCTCCGTGCGACGTCAGTGATCGGTAACTCGCTTGGTGTAGTCCTTACGGTAAACTATGTGGTCCAAGACGGCAAATCAAATTGGCTCGAGGGCTTCATCCTGATATGTAAGTTTTCCATCACAATCATAGCACACGTCAGGAGCGCGCTGACACCGTGGTAGGCCTGTACCTCATTCTTGCTGTCTCGTTCTGGTTTTACCCCGGTATGTGGTTGGCGTTCGTTGCACGTTCGTGTTGCCTGACGTGGCTTTGACCGCAGGCACCGATCCGATTCTATCCTGCACGTAGATGGCTAGCTGTCAGTGCATTGAGTTCCTCTGCCAGGTATTGTTTCTTCCAATTCAGGTACCAGAATCTTCCCGATATGCGTGAACCATACCCCCGTTCCTGAACTGAGCACCGTCGTGTAGCGTACCATTCCTTAGCTTCACTCTGTACCCATAAGCCTTCTAATCTCGTCTTATTTTTCCCGTGCTTGGGTTGGACTTTACACGAAAGGTTGTCCCGTCTAACGGCCGTGTTCGCTGCGTTGCCTATAGAGGGGACAACTCGACACTCCGTGTGCCGTCATACTGTGTACATAGTGCTTACTATGAAATCTTTCACTAAATATTGTTCTCACATAACTTATATGGCAACATCCCGAAATGATACAGAACGTGGTGCTTCCTAATATTGCGAGGAAGTGATCACTCCATGATTACAGCCTAGCCTTGTTTTCCTCTCCAACCAACGTCACAGCAGCGCTAGTCAGAACGGTAGTCCCTCGCTCCTTTGTCTTGGTGGCTACAACGTCATCATTTGCAAAGCGAATGCAAGGATCGTCGATCAGCACTCTCTCAGCATCCCGAAGCGAGGAAGATGACGTACTGAATATGACCTTGCCACCTTCTTTCCACATTTCTGTGATGAGCGTCTCGCCAGGGTAGCACGACGCCCGCAAAGCTGTGGGTAGCGCCGGGTAGCACGAGACAGAGACACGTTCAGTATATGGCAGGTTTCCTCGCGAAGGCGTTCGATTAGACGCCAGACGCCCACTTACCGCACTTTAATGTCCTTGTACGCGCCAAAGGTCTTGAGGACGTGTTTTCCGGAAATACCCCATGAAGCAGAGTCCTTATCGTCGAATCATGATGGGCCTCGTCGGTGTCATTGACAAACCCAATCAGAAGAATACTGCGCACCGTGGAGAATTCGGCTTCTCGAAGCCGCCTATCGCAGCGAACTCGGGTGAGATCTAGATGCAAATCATCATCAGATGCACTGAATGCAGTCCTGGGTGAACAGAGCACTTGCATGTAAAGGGTTATAATCTCCACTTAGACTGAAGAGGAAACACAGGATGATGTCACCATACAGGAAGTAACACAGGATGTGGGCTAATTGATTACTTACCGGTAAAGTGCAGCTTGAGTGGGTAAGGTCTGCTCTTCCACTACAGCATCTGGTTTGCGATTGGGTGGGAGATTCGCTGCGGTCGCAGCACCCCTATCTATGGGCGGCTCGTTGAGAAGTACCACTACAAAGCGAGAGGATTAAATTGTACTTACCAGCTCCTGTGCGCTTGCCACCGAAACCACCAGCACCGCGGATGAAGACTGTGGATTGGTTCTCGAAGAGCAGCTTTCCAGTAGTCATGTCCCTGGTGTGAACGATGGTAGCGACAGAAGCGGCCTTTCCCTTGTCTAAGATTTCTAGTAACCTATGAGATGGCACAGCTTAGGGCGTGCTGTAATGACTAGTGAGAAGCTGCGGTTGAGGTAACTTACCTTGTTTCATTCACGAGCTTGGCCTCAGTCGGTATGGGTGCTTTGATGGACAAGTATTGTTCTCCGTGCAGGAGCTTGGCCTACATCGGAAATATAGCGACACGGCGCAACGCATTAATCGCGGGGAAAAAGGAACACGCTACGAGGTGGTTCGCTGCGCCCAGCGACAGGCACTCACCGGGTTGAAATTCGGAAGCCATCCCAACGGGAGGCCTGCGCTGGCAACAAACTGCGGAATCACCCCAAACGTTGGCAGTGCACCAAAGTCTTCGTGGCCCTCGTATGTCCACTGCAGCTCGCGTTCTGTCGCTCCGATGCCGAGGTTGTAGAGGATGACGTCCCGCTCGGTGTAGTGATACTCGTTGTCCTCGGGAATCTGCTTCTTCGCGTCTGCGACTAACTGAGAGTCCTCAGGATCAGCGAAAACGTCTGGTAGCTTCGACATGGCTGTGACGGTGATTTGTGGGTCAGTGGGTCTAGTCAGTGACGGAGGGTGTTCGAGTTTGCTTAGCAGGTCACGAGGTGTCACATTGATGCCGACCGTAGGAAAAATCACATGTTTGGGCGTATAACCGATATGGATAGGGGCTACAGTGGTTAGTAGTCCGACTAAGCAGAAGCATTTGGACCCTTCTCTGCGGTCGCATAACTTACGCTTTTCCGAATCTATGTCTACGATGTTCCCTCAGGCATCAAAGCCTCATTCTCTACCCTTCCAGACCCTCCACACTGTCCTTATTCAGACCTTCGACCCGACCATTTGCACTTGCAAGCGACAATCACATGGATCTGACATGAGGGCACACCTAGCCGCATTTTTGCGGATACTGTCTATTTCTATCCACAGGTATTGTATTATACCACGTGAACCTTTTTGGATGTTGTTTATTGTTGAGATTTGACCCTTCCACCGACGTGGCAAGTGAGCAACCTATTCAAAGTCAATGACTACGAGATTAGTTCCGCTTTCCCCCCTCGTATAGTGCCTTATCCTGCCCTTGAAGCCGTCAAATGCACAATTTTTCTTCTAAGATGTCCATCATCGGAAATTGACATCCACCACTCGTTCACTACCCTACGAGACTTAACGGTGAGCGTGAAGAGGGGTCGTGTGTGAGTAGTTGTCGAGAGGACACGTCCAGTTGGCGTAATCCGGTGGCCGCGGATCAAATACTGAGTTGCGCAAGAGGTATAGATCGGAACGGCAATCCCTCCAGTAGATGTTTCATGCGTGAGGCGAAGGTCGCAAATGCCGTCGCCGGCTGGATGTGGAGAATCGCAAAGACAAAGGCTTGGAAGATGGCGGCATTGCCACCGCGATCACACCAACGGTAGACCGCAATTATGTGTGACCCCGCCGCTGCAGGTTGCACCAGACGAAGCTGCGGAAAGCTTTTTTTTCCTGCTCTGGCATATGCCCTACTCTGCAATGGACTATTTAGCATATGATTACTTCCATACAAGTGAAGTCACGCACCAATGCCAAGCTGAAGTGGGGTAGCTTGTGAAAGATTCGGGTCCGCGTGTCGCACACAAGGTACCGACAGGACCTGTTGACGCACGGAACAGACCATCGACAGCAGATTATGTCTATTCTCTCTTCTTCTAGGACAGGAATGTCCACAGACACAGGGGAAGAGAAATTGCATGAGTGAACGCACACATTTCGAGCTCTAGCAGCTTTCTGGAATGTGAGTCTTCAGCATCTCGGAGTGTGATTTTGAGCAATTGAATTCTACTTGCACCACATGCGTTTATCGCCGGATGGCCAGCCGTGTGCCACGCAGCACGAGGTAAAATCTGTTGCCCATCCACAGACGTGGCATGCAATGCAATAACACCGAATAGTTCAATATCTCCCTCCCATGAAGGTCTAAATGGAACCAGCATCGAGGTCACGACAGCTAATTTTCATCTTTCGTGCCAGATAAACCACTTCCCACGGACGACGGTCCATCGAAGTGGACCTCGGGATAACATATCTGGTCCAAGCGGTAGGACACGGAAAACAGCCCTGCCAAGGCTGAGAGGTCCAGGTTTGGGCCAGCCGTTCTGACTGGACAACAGTATGCTCGAGAAATCGAGTTGACTGCCAAGGAAACGGTCCAGCAGGAACGGGAAACGAGCGGCCCAGTTGGCGTATACAGTTTTCCAAATCGCAGAATCACGGATTACATCGTGGAGTTGAAAGAAATCTAGGGGAGTTAGTGAGAATGCCATGGCGGATAGTACAGTTGATATCTCATACTCCCCTCGCGCGGACGATCTCGCGAGGACTCATGAAACAGCAGTATACGGCAAATGACCTCTACTGGGATGGTCACTTGTCGTGGATGCGCCTCATCAAGCATGAAGCTTTGAATTCATATGGACGTCGGTACACTGCGGTGCTCGACATCGAATCAGAAATTACATAATACATATCCTACCGTAAGTACAAAGCGAAGACAGGAAATTACAGTTTCGACTTCAACGCCTTGGCAGCCATGTTCTCTAGGTTAGCCATAATCCCCGCCATACCTTCCGCTAACGTCACAGGGTGAGTTGCCCTACCATCGTCTGCAGTCACATTCATTCAGCCGTTTCGATCACTGCACTCGAGTCTTAGACACGCACCAAAGTTCGTGAACGCATCCCATTTCGCAATGACGTCCTCAGGCGTCAACGTTAGGTTCATGGGGAAACCGTACCCCCCAGCCCGCTGCCAGCGCGTTTCTGCCGCCCAGCCTCCTGAAATCTCGAACAGCCGGCTGGTGGTATCAGTGTTGTCTCGGCTACTAAGGTAGCCTACCACTGGGGCTATGTAATCAGGCTGGAGGACGTTAGTCTAAAACCTGTGGACGAAGGATTATGGCGCACTTTGTAGGCATCGACCATCTCCTGGGGCCTGATCAGTTCGTCAGTGAGGAACCGTATAAAGAAGGTTGAACATCGACCAACCATATTGTCATTGTCATTGCGGTGCCAGCAGAAGGTGCGATGACATTACAAAGGATATTGTACTTCTTTCCCTCAAATCCAAGGGTCTTGGTCAACCCCATGATAGCCGCTTTGGCTGAGGAGTACTGCACAAAATTCATGAGCTCGCATGACGTTGGCATGCGCGATACCTTACATTCGTCTGTCCGAAGTTTCCATCTGAAGTGATGGTCCTCAGAACGCTAGGAAGGGGTGATGCTGATATGTTGACTCACAAATACCGACTTGCGAACACGTCGTCACGATACGTCCATACTTCTGTCTCTGGAAGATAGGCCAAACAGCTTTTGCACACTGTCCTGGCTGTTAGCACTGGCAGAATGCCCACGGTTCTCGAGAGAACCAACCTTGTATGTGCCTCTCAGATGAATAGCCATCACGAGATCCCACTCCTGTTCAGACATGGCAGTGAAGGAGCGATCCCTCAATATACCGGCGTTAGCCACGAGGATGTGCACCCCGCCAAAGGCATCCAAGGCCGCCTTGACGATCTTGTCGCCATCTTCCGCCGAGCAGATGACAGGCGCCGCCTGGCCACCAGCTATGAGAGCGCCCTTGTGAGAAATTTCTCATGT
This sequence comes from Melanogaster broomeanus, assembly GCA_014904935.1. Classification (NCBI taxonomy): domain Eukaryota; kingdom Fungi; phylum Basidiomycota; class Agaricomycetes; order Boletales; family Melanogastraceae; genus Melanogaster; species Melanogaster broomeanus. The sequence continues at coordinate 173,539 of MU123746.1, read as the reverse complement.
CGTGTGGGCGGTCGCACCCACCTTTCCGAACCTCGTCGCACACGGCATTGGCTCCCTTTTCGTTGACGTCGTTGACGACGACATTCGCTCCAAGTCGTCCGTACATGAGAGCATAGGCGCGTCCAAGACCTGCACCTGCCCCAGTGATGATAACGGTTTGGCCATCGAAGCGAACTGCAGGTGTGGACTGGGCGTTAGGAGGTAGAGTGGAAGCAATCTCGAGCTATGTAAACCATGAACGAAGGTTTCGTGACTGAATTTCATGGTCATCGCGCACCGTGCTCTCGACGTCCGAGACAGATTCTGGACTGTAATTGACTATGTCAAAGACCGAAGCCGCGCGTACATTGCTATACTCACTATCTGGGCTCTGAGAAGTCGGTGACTTTCGACCACTTGAGTTTGACCTGAATACATGTCAGCTTATCCTGTCACAAAGAGCTGATAACGCGGGTTACAGCGGACGGCGTAAAGGACTCGTCTGTCTTCCAGATCGCACCCTTGCTTCTCTCCCATCGATTCTCGCGACGAACGCAGCACCGACCTCAAACACCCGTCCCGACGGGTTTGGGCCATCAGGGATGACACACGGCCGCAACGAACGGTGCAACGTAATCAGGCTAGGGGATCTTCAGCGGGGATTCCATGCCAGAGTCAACCAAAAGCGCTCTCATACCTTCAGTTTCTCGAGTATCTCTGGAGGCATGACCGTTTCTGTCATTTTCGAGGCAGCGGTCTGATGGATTCAGCATCTCAGATACCATCCGAAGCATTTGATGACCGGGGGAGAACGCACAGGTGCAAGCGCAACGGCACCGATATTGTATTTCGCGCCTTCTCTTGCAAGCGACTTCGTGAACGCGATCAAGCCCATCTTCGCTGCACTGTAGTTCGCCTGTCCAAAGTTTCCTGAGCCGCGACACACATTGAGCTCCCGTCGCGATTACTGGGACTTCCAGGCATCACGTACCGTAGATGCCAGCTGCGCTAGTAAATGTTGATAATCCGCCCAAATTTTTGACTACGGAAGAGAGGCCATGCAGCTTTGGTACACGAGTAAGCACCCTTCAAATGGACTGCGATGACTTGGTCAAACTCCGCATCGGTCATGTTCTTGAACCTATCGTGGAGAACAGGATCACAAATAAAGCTCTCAGTCCAAAACGAGGAAGGCTGGTCGAGAACAAAAAAGATACGAACCCCTTGTCCCTCAAAATACCGGCGTTGTTGATAAGAATCGAAGTGCCTCCAAAGGCATTGACGGCGCTTTGGATAACAGCAGCGCCGTCCGTCGCCGACGAGGTGTTCGCAACGGCGTTTCCACCCGCTATGTGGCATGCTCTCAGTGCCAGATCAATATGAGGACGGGACGGAAGGGCGCACCTCGCTTGATCTCATCGACGACTTTCTGAGCCGCCTCTCCGTTGAAGTCGTTCACGACAACATTAGCGCCGCGCGCAGCGAAGAGGACCGAATAGCTGGGAGGAGATCCGTTCGCTTCAAAGAAAGATCAAAATTCACGGGTACACCACTTACGCTTTTCCAAGTCCACCCCCCGCGCCAGTCACAACGACTGTATGACCCTTGAACGACAACGACATATTTCACGGCAGATTCAAGGAGTTGTCAAGGTGGTGGTAAATAAAGATCGGTATGGACTTGGTGCATGTTATTACGGCCCCGGAAATCACGTGAAAACTGCCTGAACGCGAATGGCCGGAACTATTCGCAGAGATTTCAGATGGGAATACACCAGGTTCAGCGCTCAGTACACAAATCATGACCATAAATAATACTGGTGATTCGAGACGAGATCGGCGCCCGGCGCAGCTACTAGTTTGTACACAGTAACGCTTAAAACGGGGCAGGACTCTAACTAAGAGAGCCGTTAAGACAGGAGCGTGCAGGAAACAAGTGGAAAGCCGCTCGAGTCAACGAAGAGAACAAGGGAAACTGAGTGAATTGAAACCCAAGTGAAATAAGAAGCCGACAATTAGCCAGGCCGTGACGAATATTCTTGAACGAGTAGATAAGAAAATAAAAAATGATAGACACAACGAAAGAAAGAAGAGAGACAAATGAACCAGAGAGAGCTGAGGGAGCATGGCATACAAAAGTGTTTGCAAGTAGATGCCGAAGATGCGTGGACGTGTGGAGGGCAAAGGCAAAACAAGCATGTAGACGATATTAATGAATACGATGTGTTTCGCAATAGTGCGCAGCGGCAAACAGATGGTGGGGGGAATCAAATAGAGAAGTGCAGTGAAGGGGATGCATGGAAAGATAGCAGGGTAGGAGCGACACATAGGCAGATAGAACATGACTAGAATGTACAATCAGACAATGAGATTGGGGGATGATGCGAAGACTGGAAACATATGTCAAGCACAAGATGAGGTGATGAAACTGGATGATGTGGTTATGCGAGAAACTGAACAATGCCCCGAGCGACAATTATTTCTTGAGCATCATGACATCCTGGACGCCCTGACTCGAGTTATTCCTGGCCCACTCGATGGCAAAAAGCGACGCCTTCAAGAATTTCTTGTGGGCATACTTCTGGCAAGCGTACTGCTGTGCAAATTTGTCCTCGAGAAGCTTCCCGCAGAGCCACTGATGACCGGTTTCAAGATGCTCGCCAACGAACCCAGAGTGGTAGACGAACGACTCGTTCTAATGGAGTGGAAAAGGAAATCAGTCACATGATGATCACTTGAAGACGACATCGAAACAAAACCACCCACCCAATCACCACCAAGCATCTTCCTTGCGCTGTACATTGCCACGGCGGCAGTGAGACTTGGTTTACATCTCAGAAAGCGGTGGTCAAGGAGGGAAACTTCCGCCAGAAACTTGCCCAACGTCCTTGTCTGGATATCGTAATCATCGGCCTTGCTGATTTTTCGCATCCAGCTATATGGGGAGCAATATTGCGAAACCTTGAAGTCCAGTGTTTGCAAGACGATGCGCTCGCCTTTGAGGATCTCCTCCTTGGTGTATCCGTTCTCTGTCATGAAGACGAACTCATCGACTGATGGCGCCAAAATTTCTTCGTACTTCGCGGCGATGAACATCGCGGTAACACCGACCAGCTGCAGCTTGACGAGCGAAACGACACGTCGGGTAAGGAAACGATCAACGATATTGATTGCAATCCAGAGCGTTTCGGGAAGCATGTGCCATCGGAGATGCACTTGGAGGAGCCAGTCGACGAGGGTTTGTCTCATGGCCCACGTAACTTCATTCTGCCCAGCCATGTAGTCGGGGTTCGGCATAATGTCCTCCTATCAAAGATCCGGTCAAACAAATACATCAACGAAAGGGTCGTAGAACTTGCCTCAAGTTCTGCCATGTAGTTGAAAATTTCATCTGAGTACTCCGACACCATCGTTGTATCGAACACATCGACCTCGTCCTGGTACGTTTGCTGCACCTCGGCTATCTCCCTATAGTGTTTCAAGGCTCGTTCGGTGTCGACGTCAGGCCACATGCGTGGTGACTTCGGTTCAAGCGTTTCGGGTTGGACGTCTTCTTCGAGAATCTCCGTTTCTTGAATTCCTACCATTTCCTCCACCTCATTCTCATTGACGATACTGAGCTCGGGTCAGCTACTAGTTCTTCGTCTTCACATTCAACGTCCATTTCGTTCTCCTGCTCTTCTTCCACAACATGGGTGGGGATGACTACTGGTACAGCGGTTTCCTGCCGCGAGATTCGCTTGAAGACCGACGGTTTTTGTACGCGTGTGATAGATGCGCGAGGTGCATTGACAGTAGTTTCGGTCCTGCCTGGACCCACTGGAACACGTTGCGCTCCGAGGGTGGTCGCTTGAGACGATGAGCGGGCACGCTTCACACCATGATCTACGCCATCTTTCAGGGCCTCTTTTGCAGCGGCCTTGAGCGCGTCCTACCCGTGTACAGAAGAGACAAGCCAAGCGCAGATCAGCAAGGGAGGTGTGGTGGCAAGAGTGTCCACCAACTGACCTTGCGATTGACCGCGGTGGTTGTAACCTCGCCAAGTGGAGGGCGTTGTGGACCATTCTTGAGCCCATCCAGGACAGCCGAGACGCGCGAAGCACCTGTGCCAGCGGTGACTGAGGCTTGGCGAAGGTGTCTACTGGTGGCATTCTCGTCGGCATTTACCTTGCGCTGAGCGCCAAGGCGCGTGCGGGTCTGCATCTGTGGCGGGGTGAGTAACGAATGAAGAAGCACCGAACCAGAAAGATCTTACGCGGGTGTTGTTGTTGGCCATGCTAATGATGTTAAGTGAATGGGAGAAATTCTACACAGGCGAGGAGAGAGAACGCAGTTTGCGACGATGTGGAACCAAGGAAGGGTAGAGAAAGATACAGGAAAGAGATTGTGATGAGAAGAGAGAGAGAAAACCCAGACCGTGGCTTTTAATGTGTACGTCGTGCAAGAACGAAGATTTGGTTCGAAGTAGAAAAAGAAAAAAAATGTAAGCCGCTTGGACGACGAGCACAAGCACCAACTTCAGTCACTTCAAGTTCACTTTGTCGCGTAGAACGCGAACCACACACGTGACCTGAATAACAATTCAAAACAGACACGTCGCGTCGCTTAGCGCGGCGAGCATCTTCTTCCTGACCTAATTGTCGCCTTTTACAGTACGTCTGTACATGCATGAGCGCTGAGCACGGTTAGAGACACTATACATACATCGGATTGTACAGTAGGTATAAGCATAGTACATTCTACTAGAAATACGCGATCAGAAAGCGAATCACGAGCGACTATCATTCCATCACCCCATCATGATTAGCCATCGAGGAATCGATGACCTGCTGCCTGTCCATTGGGCACTACCCCAGACTTACCCAAACTATCCCATGATTCTTGGAAGCTTCACTAACACTGGGCGAGCTTATACCAGGATAGTTGCGATGGTGAGGCATCAAGGCGCAGCGTAGCTTTCGAAGTGCAGTAATGCTTCTTTCCTTATCGTGTAGGCCAAGGAGCATGACCATTCCCCAGCCTCCCAAACGAGACTAGCTTCCATCTTCTCTATCCGCTCCGCTCGCTCGTATGCTCTCCCACCTCTTCTCTCTGCTACTCTCCTTCCATTCCTGGAAGGGTCAGTCGAGCGGCGGCCGGCTTCTGGGGCATACCAAGTCCAGCCCTGTGCGGGGTTGGACTAACTTCTATCGGTTCTATGAGCCCAGAAGCATCGTTATCACCCCCCCTATCGATAGAGGAACTGAGCGAAGTGCCAGGCTGCCAGCCTTGCTTCATAAGAAGCCGCCGCCCAACGTTACCCTCCGATAACGGCCCAGGGGTCTGCGACTGCTCGGCTACGGCGGACGACGGGGTCTGAGAAGACTCGCGCAACGATTTTGCGGGTCCTGGAGAACTGCTTCTGGCGCTCTGGACACCGGTTCCGGGGCTGTCGAACTGTGAGCCGGGGTGCATCGCACGGCGTCGTGCAGACCGGTCGATGTAGGTGGGCGGGGCCTGTGGGCGTCGATGATGGCGCCTGGTTATGTGGGTCAAGGCGTGAAAGGAGAGCACGTTTGAGTGTCGTTAGCGCTTTCTTTGGGTCCCTGGCTTCACTTTGCGTGGGTTCGATCCGGCGACATCGGACGGCCGCTTTGCAGCAGCACGACTCCCGTCCTTTGGGACAGCGAACAGAGGTATGTCACGCTGTCCAGTCGAAGTGCATTCTGCGCAAGGTATTCGATCCTCGTGTATATGACACAGAAAGGTCGTACTGCCAATAATCAGCCGGTCGAGATGGCGTAGCGGGCGTGGGATACTCGCCACCCGGGGAGGTGAGAGACGGGTTGGGTCAGCGTCAGGCTGGCGGGCAGTTGCAGAAACGTTCCGTGCTTGGAGCCCATGTCGACCACTGCCCATCCACGCTGGGCCTTGTCCCAGAAGGCAGTTGCGTGCAGCTTCGAAACTTCCATCTCCTTAAGCCGTATTCTTGGTGTCTCGCTACCCGCAGGGGCTACGTCGCGCCCAAACTGAGCTTCGCCATAGGCGTCAAGTACGGCGAGGTTGAGATTATTGTGGAGAATGGAACTTTGAAGAACTCGAAGGCGCAATGGCAGCCAAGGATTCAGGGCTGAGCGTTCGGGAATTTCTCTGGAGGAGATATCTGAGTCCCCAAGCCATTCATAAGCAGGGTCGTAGTCTGCCGTCCCAGAGCTACTGGAGGGGACAATTTCTCCTTCCTCCATTGACCGACCTCTGCTAAGAGATATGGTTGTCTGAGGATAGGCGAGCTGTTTCAAACTCCGATGCCCTCCTATTGATCGCGGGGTACTTGGTTCCTTGCAACCGGACAGCTTACAGGCAACGAGTGAGATCCACCTTCCAGCCCTTCTTCCAACTTGGTGGTCTGGTATCTCGATTATATCTGCATCTAGAAGTCGCGATGGAGCAATTCAACGAGGTGCTGCATCCCATTTAATCCCGCGGACAGTCCTGGGTCACCTGTCAACTCTAACTTAATATCCACCATCATGTACTGTAGGAATACTCCCAGCTACTTCTCCCGAAGGAATGGCTTGTCAAGGTCAACGGTCAGACGTCCACACCTTATCTCATCGTTCGTACCATTCTTCGCGTTCCACTTCCATTTGTGATTGATCTGCGATAATCACCTCGCGCCTCCGACCGTCACGGCACTCTGCCACCTCCCAATTTGACAGAAATTCTATTCCTCTTCGGTGGATCTAACATGCTGCATCATGATTACAGACACCAAGAGTACGTGGACCGAAGGTGAGCCTCCACATCCCACCGGTGATTAACGAAGCGCGATGATTCCTAGCATCCAAATAGTGTTGTCAAGTCAACAATTCGCAAGGAGATGGCGTGAATGTAACAGGCGCATCAACTCTCCATCTTTGGATGACGATGAAGAAGAGGCGTGGCGAACACGCCACCTTGACCTTTTGTCCAGGGCGCACACACTGGGCGGCATGGCAGAGCTTTCCTTTGAAGTCGTGGAGTCTAAAATTGGGGTACTCCTGTTGCAGTTATTGCGCTACACCTGCAGACTGATGCGAGGTGTTTGATAGGATTTTGCGTTTGAAGTGGAGTGTAAGGCATTCAAGTGGCGTTGGGAGACTATCTTTGTGGGCTACAAAATCTCAGCTGAGATTCTGTCAAAACACCTCATCATGCCCCTGATAAGCGTTAGTCATCTTGCGTTCTCTTCTTCAGATGTCGTTGGCGATCTCTCATCAAGCAATCTTGAGAAGGTAAAACGTTCCAAACATGCGCATCACGCACCTACGTGATTCGGTTTCACTTACCTCCGCATCTTTTACTCTTAGGCCACCGATAAGGTTGCACGAACTGCACGTAGAACGCTCGACATGCACGTCAAGAACGCCTTGTCAAGACCACGATTAGTCACAACGATTCGGCGCATGACTGCAATATTCAACTTCATTTCGGATCCCGTGGGTATTCCTTACCCATCAGTCACGTTGATTTGGTATATAGAAGTGGGTTTCAGCCATTATCACAACTGTGGCCGACGATCCGGGTCTACATGCCCTTCAAGAGCCGACTCCAAAAATAGAAAGGTCTCCTGAGCACCCGAAAAGCACCCACACACCCACACCAGAGCCAAATGTAGGTCTCTTGACATGCTAAGATGAGATCTCCTAGATGGCTGACTGAATCTTAAGAATCGTGGTGCTGCTCCAGGAGGGTCAACAAGGGGACTCTCACGGGGTCCGGATCCGATCGTTCATGCCGCAGACTCGGGTTCTGCCACAGACACGGACGAGGAGGGACCTTCGATGCTTCCCCCAGAGGCTGCTGCTGCAGGGTCGAGGGCAGATCAACAGCCTGATATGCACATGCTGTCGCCGACACCTTCAGCGAAGCCTTCGCCAGTTCCAGGCGCCGCTCGAAGCCGAAGCATCACGAAAGCTCCATTATCAGACACAGATTCGTCGCCAGTGCGACCCGTCAAGAAGGCAAAGGCGCGTGTACCATCCAGCGACGAGGACAGCGAAGAAGAGCGGAAAAGACTTGCCGCTCAGATCAAGAGCGGGGCTGCACCTATGCGAGCGGACACGGCAGCCCATCAAACGAGGAGGGAAACGGTTTTGAATTTCAGGGCAAACGCGGTCAGATACCGGTTCCCCATTCTGCTCAGTATGAAGAATAGGATAATATCCAGGTTCGGCCGACAACATACGAAGGCGCTGGATGATGGGGTGGCGTCATGTCGCGGGTCTTGTTTTGTCTTCTAAGTATCAGTTCGATCGTCACATTCCTATGTGAATATCGAAAAACTCCGCACGTCGTACCTGTCTGTACCATCCCTGCTCGGACATCGCTGTGTTCCTGACTCCGCGTATCAAGCTCCTTGGGGTCATCTTATTATAAATACATAATCGTCATCAGACCTACAACTTGTGCCGTAAAAGGACACTAGGGTAGGAAGAGTACTACATCACATAGCATGTACTGCTAAGCAGGTGAACGTCGATGGCATCAAGGGTCATAAGGGCCGAGTACAGTATCTCCGGCGACAAGTGATCGAGACTGTTGGTACAGTAGACAGGCACGCACTGCGGAGTTCAGAGTGGCTAATGGGAGTCATCAATGCCGCGCCCTCCAGCGATCGACGTCCGTAGAACGCCGCGACGCAGGTTCTTCTGCGCTCTGACAGTAGTAGTCACACTTGGTTTGGAACAGGTTGCGTACCCGGCGATCGTCGGTGTACCTCTGAGGAAGGAAGTCACGGACACGGGTATCGGCAACTAAGGAAGCGGAGAACCAGAGAGTGCCACGTACGTCGTTACAGCCACAGTTCTTTGCGGTCTTATGCATGTGTGCAGAGCTCAGTTTGCATGTTGGAGAGCGACAGTCGCGGGTGGTTCCGGTCTCGTAAGCCTTGACGTAGTGCTATGGGGGAACACATTGAGCGAATGTCGTCTTGACGACAACGAGCAAGATATACCCCACAGCCCCTGTACTGGTCTCCAACGCTATGGCGGAACGAGAACTAGGTTTGATTCGTGTCCCTGATGTGACGGTGAGGCACGACTCACCACTCCATGGAACACATTTTGGACGATATGTGGTGAATGGACGATGATGGTGGCTGGTGGTGTTGTGAGGTGAAGTCAAGGACTGCAGTCTACTTCAATACGTTGCGATTGGAAAAATACAAAAAGCCAAAGCACTTGAAAGCAGAGCCATAGGTTTTATACTCGCATGGTTGTGGTTGGTGCAATTTGGTAAGGTGCCCTTCGGAAGCAGCGGAGTGTACATATGTACGACGTTATCGTGGGAGCCGAGATGGAACGTATACTACATGATGTGTCGGAGCTCAAGTTGTACAATGTGACGCTGAGGTGGCCTGATTTTCCCTGCAGGTCCGTGATCTCAACGTCCGTACACAGCAGTATGGGGAGGTGCCAGCATCTCAGCTTCGATTAGAAGAGCACCCAATTCGGTCCTAGGAAGGATCAACGGGCACGAGGTAGAAGAACCGCAGCGTTTCACGAAATCCCCGAATGGCAGGCCCGGCATCTGGAAGTCAAGGGTTTGGCCTTGAAGCAATTGCACCGAAACCAAACGGCGCCAGTTTAACTGTCTCACTCCGGAAAGATCTGGGACAGAAATACTTACATGTACTAGAGCCACCCCCAATCGAAATGGGCGTAAAGCTGGTCGCCAGCTGCGCCTGATTACACTATCGATCGAACGAACGTCCGTGAGCTATTATGAAGCGTAGCGTAGTCAGTTTCCGTCCTCTCAGGCCTCCCAGGCGGTCGCATTGCTGGCACACGGGATCGTGCTTGAACATGAAACCTTTCAGGCCAAGACGTCCCGATCACACTGGTATGACCTTTTCTGAAGACTGATGGCATGTAGCTCATTCCCAGGGGAATATTTCGAGGGTCATGGAATCTCGCAAGGCGATATCGATACCGCTGTCGCTGTCCATTTTCAGAGATTCTCAGGTAAGCCACGGATGTCGTCCGAGTCAAAGGATAGATTTAGGGCCAGATTACAGCTGTCCAAGATACGAACACTGCATCAAGGATTTCGTCTGACACAAGCTTAGCGAGCTTGAGATGAGTGGAGCAGCACCATTACGGCAGGGGGAAGCTGTACAACACTGTCGCAGGCGCATCGGTTTGTATCAAGTATCTGTTTAGTTGGCGATCATCCAGTTTAGTTGCAATAGGGTCAGTAATCTGTTATCTCGCGTGCAGCGATATCATGGCCAAGGATCATGATGGCATCTCTAGGAACAAGCAGACTCACGTAACTAACTTAACTGACACAAGAACTTCAATGGGAATCTCAACCTCGACGCCTCGTGAACGAGGGCGTGAGGCAGCCTGGGCTTCGCATGCTCAGCGACGGTGGAACGAAGAAGAGCCAAGCGTCCTATGATGGGATCATGACACACCCTCCCAAAAGCAAGTGTTTGTACCCCACGCAGAGTGTATGCTAATGTCACTGAAGGTGGCAGACCGATCAGACAGCACGATAGTGCCGAAAGTCATTTGCCAAATAGGTGGTCAGTGGATAGAAGTACACCTGACCACATCACGGTGCTCAAGGTGGATCTGTAAATACATGACATATGACACTAACCCCCTATGTCCCACAGGCAGCGTTGTTTCGGGCCCCACAACGATCTTCCCTCGCTATCAAGCGAGATGAACTGCACGAATCATGACGCTAATATTCTGGGAATCCGGAACCTGCATGTGTTTCATGACGATTATACTAATTGGCAGTAGAGCGACGCGGTGTCTGAGTAAATATGACGTTAACACGTACCACTGCATATCCTCAAGGTCGCTGAGAAGGGCGAAACAGTTCAGACGGATATTATATAGATCTAGCATCTGTGGTACGATCAAGCGGATGGCAGAGAAGCAAGCCCGGCACGAAGTACGACCAAAATGCCGACACAAAATTACGAGAAGCGTGGTGTTTCGCGGGAACTGCTCTCTTCTCGTTGTTGCTGGGGGACCCACGTGCGATTCTATCTTCTTATCCCTGGATGCCAGCAAGTAGAGGTTGCTAATTTACTAATAGAACCCGTGCCAGTATCACAGTTGGCGTGCGCAAAGTAGTCAAGATCACAGTTGTTATTGTACGTTACCCGAGCCACGAGGTAGAGGTAGAACGTAGTCTACGTATGAGGCAAGAGAAGTGGCGCTGCCTCTTCCCTTTCGCCACTTCGCACTCGTGTGTGGTGAGGCAAGGAGCTAGCTCAACAGCGTAGTGCTTACCTTCCAGTTTTTCGTCGCCCCACCACCTCTCCCTCTCGCAGCTCACCTTGTCCCCGCCAGGTTCCAGTTTCAGGTTTGGGCTAGAAGACCCTTCGGAGGGTTTTTCACCCAACACTTCAGTCCTGTCCGGTCGCCGATATTGTCGCCCTTGTATCTAGGGACTTCGTGTCAATACTGCGTTTCCCCCACTGCTTCTCCCTCTGATCCAGTCACTAAGCGCAACGATATACTTAGAACTAAGTTATCGTACAAAGGAGTATTCCATCTTGGTGTCCAGGCAACGAATGGGTGTGGATTTCTGAGCAAGGATGGAGGCAAAATGTTTAAAATAGTCTGGGCTGTCGTCGAAGTTTGATGGGTGCTCGGGCCTCACTGTGTGAAGGCGCGGCGAGCCGACCCAGGAGATGAGGTCACCGGCTCGATGGGGAGCGGTGATGATGGTCAGGAACTCAACATTCGGGAAGATGGGTGTCATATCCGCAGGTTTAGGTAACAATATGGAGGACCAGGGGGTCTCGAGTGTCAGAAACCGAACGGGCGCCATGGACAGGAGGCGCGAAAAATCGCCATATTCCCTTGGGTTGAACCTCGAATGGAGAGGACAGGTTGACAGTGTCGGAGATCCGGAAGGGCAAAGGATGATGCTCTCCTCCTGGGTGTAGGAAATACAAGCCCGAGATCTTGAGGTTCTGGAGAAGAGGGGACATCCTCTGCAACTATACGGAGCGAGAGCTCGAAGTAATCCGGGTAGGATATGAAGGCGTCGAGGTAATAATCGATTTCGAGGGTCCGCAGAGAGGAAGGAAACCTCAACGTTCCAGGAGCCGACACGTCGAGAATTGAAGGACCCTAAGATTGGGGAATGGGGCAGATGCAGGACGGAAAAAGGCAAGATGCTTGGTACGCAGCGCACTTCTTGCTACATGAATAGTACCGCACCGGTCGCGCGTAAATATCGAACACCTTCCACTCTTCCGCTGAATTTGAAGACTGCACACGCGACATCGCTACGTAAGTGTTGTACGGGAAACTCTTACCCGATTCTCTTGCACGCTCTTTGGTAGCAAGGGAAAAAAAACGGATCGAAGGACTCTCATGTCTGCCCACAACGTGTCCAGTGCAGGGTCTAAGAAGGAAGCGGAGAACCGGAAAACCGACCGTTTGTCGTCGGCAGGGTTGTACGTCTGTGATAACTCGTAGGATCTCCGATATGTAGAGCACACGACGGGAGTCCATCCCTTCGCTGTCTGGTGCTTTGAGGGCACTGGACAGTGGAACGGCTCAAAAGCCTCCGACTTACTTGTCACACCAGGTGTCACTTTGAAGCTTGAAGCTTGAACGCGTCTGTGGAGTCTAAAAACATATAGATACTCTCGAAACTGTGTTATGCAAGGCGACCGACAGTACAACGTATGGCGTTTCCAGCCGATAAAGGCGATGAAGCTCGAAGCGCTAAGCGGGTTAGTTGGTCAAGGTGCTTCTGCGTGAGAACAACTGAACTCGCAACAGTCAAAGTATATCCAGCAACGCCGCCAGCGTATAGTACCGACGTCTAACATGGACTTCGTGCTTGATGAAGCGCATCCACGGCAAGTGACCATCCCATTAGAGGTCATTTGCCATATACTGTGTTTCATGAGTCCTCGCGAGATCGTCCGCATGAGACGAGTATGATCAACTACTATCTGCGATGTTATTCTCGTCTAACGTGACCGCTAATTCCCCCAGGTTTCAAAACAACTCCACGACGTAACCTATGATTCTGCAATTTGGAGAACTGTATACGCCAGCTGGGCCGCTCGTATACTCCTTCCTCCTGGGCCGTTTCCTTCGCAGTCGACTCAATATCTACGAACATACCCTTGTCCAGTCAGAACGGCTGGCCCAAACCTGGACCTCTCGGCCTGTCAAGGCCATTTTTCGTGTCCTGCCGCTTGAACCAGATATGTTTCCCGGGGGTCCACTTCGATGGGCCGTCGTCTATGGGAGGTGGTTCATCTGGCACAAAAAGATGAAAATCTCCTGTCGTGACCTCGATGCTGGTTCCACTCAGATCTTATGGGAGGGAGATATTGAACTATCCAGTGTTACTGCATTTAATGTCACATCTGCGGATGGACGACGAGTTTACCTCGTGCTGTGTGGCACACGGCCGGCCACCGGCGATAAACGCATAGTGCAAGTAGAATTCCATGTTCAAAATCATACTGCGAGATGTTGACGACTCACTTTGCAGAAAACTGCTAGAGTTCGAAGTGTGCGAGTCACTCAGGTTCTTTCTCTAGCCCTGTGTCCGTGGACATCCCTGTCCTAGAAGACGAGACAATAGGCATAATCCGCTGTCGATGGCCTTTTCTGTGCATTAATGGGACTTGGCAGTGCCTGGTGTTGGACATGCGCACCCGAAGGTTTCACAAGCTACCCCACTTCAGCTCAGCATTGGTGCGTGACTCAGTTGTATGTATGAAAGTAAGCGTATGCTAAATATACATTGCAAAGCAGGACATATGCCAGAGCAGGAAAAGACTTCCGCGGCTTCGTCCGGTGCAACTCGTAGCTGCAGAGTCACACGTAATTGCTGTCTACCGTTGGAGTGATCCCAGTGGCAATGCCGCCATCTTCCAGGCCTTTGTTTTTGCGGATTCTCCTGCTCCACATCCAGCCAGCGACGGCATTTGCGACCTTCGCCTCACCCATGAAACATCTACGGAGGATTGCCGCTCCACTCTGTACCTCTTGCGCAACTCAGTGTTCGATCCGGCTATTAGGGCCACCAGCATGAGAATCCTGAGCTTCTTGGGGCCCGAAAACCGCATGGAGTATACTTGCATCGACCTCACGCTACCCGAACTTTCGCCAAACGGAAGTGTCCTCGCAATGACTATTCAGACACAACCCCTCTTGACGTTCACCTTTAAGTCTCGTAGCATACTGAACCAGTGGTGGTCAACAACTTCCAACGATGGACATCTTAGAGGAATTTCCAGGGCGTTCGTGCGAGGAACCGACCGGGGATCGTCCGCTAGAACTCACTTCATTCGCAAATTTTCCATCGACGCTAGCAAGGAGATATGTGTTACTGCGCTTGGAAGTGTTTGCCAGACGGCACCCACCCATTCCATTCCCTACACTGATGGGGGGGAGACTTGTGTATTTGACGGCTTCACGGGAAGGATGCACCACACGAGAGGGGAAGGCAGAACTAATCTCGAAATCATTGAATTTGAATAGGTCACTCTTTTATCACGTCTGTGGAAGGGTCAAATCTCAATAAAACTCATCCAAGAAGGCTCATGTAGTCGTGTAGATACCAGTGGATAGCAAATAGACGCATCCGCAAAGTGGGGAGCTACTAGGTGTGCCCACATGTCAGATTGTCGTTTGCAAAGTCTAAAATGGTCGTAATCCTCGAGCCGAAGGTCCGAATATGGATGAAAACGGACGCGGCTTGGAAGGGTAGAGGATGAGGGAATATGGTAGACGCAGGTCGGAAAAGGGTGAGTTGTTGGTTATATAGAGCGCACGACATTATTCCATCATCGAGCTGTCCAGTGCTTCGCTGAGGGTGCTAGTGCTAGCCTGTGCAAGGTTTGCAAAGCACTATCAGTGTTTTTGGTCGAGGAACGGCAGGAATCGTGTCTGTCGATGCGATTACGATCTAGCGAAGTATACAGTATTAGCCTGAGTGTGCAACTCGACCAATAGCGATCCAGGGGTACTAGTAACAGTGGACTCTGGAGAGGGGCAAGGGCTTCAATGGGAATCCCGACCTCGAAGCCTCCTGAACGAGGGCGTGCCAGTGAGCCTAGGCAGCCTGGGTTTCGCATTCTCAACGAGGGTGGAATGAAGAAGAGCCAAGCGTCCTATGACGGACATGCGACACCCTCCCCGAAAGCAAGTGTTTGTACCCTACACAGATGACTTAATGCCGTCTGGAGGCGGCAGACTGATCAGACAGCGCGATAGATATCTTGGTCTTCTCAGCTCCATATCATAGAGATGTACGTGACCCGAAACATATCCTCAAGGTCGCTGAGATGGACGAAACAGTCCAGATGGATATTATGTAGATCTCAGGCTCGCATCCCGTGGTGCGATCAAGGGGATGGCCGAGAAGCAAGCTGGGAATTTGCCCAGCGCGAAGTACGAGCAAAATGCTGACACAAAATCACGATAATCGTGATGCTTCGCGGAAACAGTTCTCTTCTCGCCATCGCTGTAGGACGCTACATATGTTCTGATCATGGATGCCAGCAAAGTGGAAGTTACTAATAATAGACGTGCTTGTACCGCACCGGGCGTGCACAAGGTACTCGAGACCGCAATACTAAGTTATCGTACAAAGGAGATAACTTCCAGAGTTCTCAACCCTGTGAGCGTGCATTCAAAACGCTCGAGAGCGAGCCAACAATCCCCATCTAACCTGCTCCAAACACTTGATTGAACCTTGGACACATGTTGCATTGTCATATCCACCGCGAGCTTTTCTAGTCCAGCCGTAACAACTGGCTCGAGTATCTCCAGGAATCCTTCGATGTACGTGCCCAGAAATCATCAAAGGGCTCCCCATATTTCACCTTGACGGCCAGGGAACGAATGGGTGTGGATTTCTGAGCAAGGATGGAGGCAAAATGTTTAAAATATTCTGGGCTGTCGTCGAAGCTTGATGAGTACTCGAGCTTCACTGTGTGAAGGTGCGGCGAGCCGACCCAGGAGATGAGGTCACCGGCTCGATGGGGAGCAGTGATGATGGTCAGGACCTCAACATTCGGAAGATGGGTGTCATATCCTCAGGTTTAGGTAACAATGTGGAGGACCAGGGGGTCTCGAGTGTCAGAAACCGAACGGGCGCCATGGACAGCAGGCGCGAAAAATCACCACATTCCCTGGGTTGAAGCTCAAATGGAAAAGACAGGTTGACGGTGTGGAGAGCCCGGAAGGGCAAAGGACGGTGCTCGCCTCCTGGATGTAGGCAATACAGACCCGAGATCTTGAGGCTCTCAAGAAGAGGAACATCCTCGGCAACTTGACGGAGCGAGATCTCGAAGTAGTCCGGGTAGGATATGAAGGCGTCGAGGTAATAATCGATTTCGAGGGTTCGCAGAGAGGATGGAAACCTCAATGTTCCAGGAGCCGAATACCGACACATCGAGAATTGAAGAGCCCTAAGATTGGGGAATGGGGCAGATGCAGGACGGAAAAAGGCAAGATGTTGGTACGCCGTGCACTTCTGCCACATGAATAGTAACGCACTCGTCGCGCGTAAATATCGAACACCTTCCACTCTTCCACTGGATTCGAAGCCTGCACACGCAACATCGCTGCGTAAGTGTAGGGGTAATTCTGGCAAGATATCTCAGCTGTCAGACTATTGGTTCAACTCCAGCAGAAACCCTTACCCAATTGTCTTGCACGCTCTTTGGTAGCAAGGGAAAGAACGGATCGAAGGACTCCATGTCTGCCCACAAGGTGTCCAGTGCAGGGTCTAAGAAGGCTTTGCTGCAAGTTGCAAAGCGGAAAAGCGAGCGTTTGTCGTCGGCAAGGTTGTCTGTGATAACTCGTAGGATCTCCGATATGTAGAGCACACGACGGCAGTCCATCCCTTCGCCGTCTGGTGGTTCGAGGGCGTTGGCTCACGCAAGCGCTTTCCGGAGCAAATTTCGGTGTGTTGGGTAGACGAGCAAGGTGCTAGGTGTCAGCTGATAGCTTACCTTGGTTCCTGTAACTAGCATATATACCTGCCAGCGAGACTGAATATAAATTATTCAGTATTGCTACCTTTAATAACGGCGTAAGCGGAGACACGTCGTGTAAGCCTATAAGCCTACCTGGGTTCCTACAACTAGCGTATATACCGCCTGGGGTACTGAATACAAAGCATTCAGTATACTCCTTAACGCTGAAGTGGAGAACCTTCGACTTGCTTCTGGCGGCCTACACCAGGTATCATTTTTGAAGCTTGAAGCAAGAATCGGTCTGCGTGAGTCCCTGAAAAACAATTGGAAGATATGCTCTCGAAAAACTGTATGATGCAACTTGACCGACAAGTTACAACGTATGGTGTTTCCAGTCGAAGAAGGCGACGAAGCTGACTAGCGCTGACTCCTGAGGCCTGTCAGAGCCTGAGCGCTGAGCGCTGAGCACTGAGTGGGTTATGGGAACTTGAAAGCTGGTTCTGCGTGAGAACGAACAGCCAAGGTCACATGGTCAAGACGAGTGGCCTGCCGAGATAATAGTCCAGTTTCAATGTCGCAACGTATATGTAGTACCGACGTTCCAACATGGACTTCGTGCTTGATGAAGCGCATCCACGGAAAGTGACCATCCCATTAGAGGTCATTTGCCATATACTGTGTTTCATGAGTCCTCGCGAGATCGTCCGCGCGAGACGAGTATGCTCAGCTACTATCTGCCATGTCATTGTCATCCTAACCTGACTGTTAACTCCCCCAGATCTCAAAACAACTCCACGATGTAACCTATGATTCCGAGATTTGGAAGACTGTATACGCCAACTGGTCCACTCGTTTGCCCCTTCCTGCTGGACCGTTTCCATCACAGTCAACTCGATTTCTCGAACATACCCTTGTCCAGTCAGAACGGCTGGCCCAAACCTGGACGTCTCAGCCTGTCAAGACTATATCCCGCGTTCCTGACCGCTTGAACCAGATGTATTACCCCAGGCTCCACTTATTATGGACCGTCGTCCTTGGGAGGTGGTTCATCTGGCACCAAATGTTTAAAATTTCCTGTCGTGACCTCAATGGCCGGTTCCACTCAGATATTATGGCAGGGAGATATTAAAGTACTCCGTATTTCTGCATTCTCTGCCACATTTGCGGGTGGACAACGACTTTACGTTATGCTGCACGGCAAACAGCCGGCCACCTGGCGATAAATTCATAGGGCAAGTGGAATCCATGCTCACAAGTCACACTCCTAGATAGTTGACGACTCACTTTGCAGACAACTGCTAGAGTTCGAAGTGTGCGATCACTCACCCTCTTTCTCTGGCCCCCTGTCTGTGGACATCCTTTCCTAGAAGAAGAGAAAATAAGCGGAATCTCCTATCAATGGCCTCTTCTGTGCATTAGCGGGTCTTGTCGGTGCCTTGTGTGGGACATGCACACCCGAATCTTTCGCAAGCTACCCAATTTCAGCTCGAAATTGGTGCGTGACTCAGTTGTATGGAAGTAAGCTTATGCTAAATATCCATTACAAAGTAGGACATATGCAAGAACAATCTACCCTTTCGCTGCTTCGTCCGGTGCAAATCGTAGTTACGGAATCACACATACTTGCGCTCTACCGTTGGGATGGTCCCAGTGGCGATCACATCATCTTCCAGGCCTTCGTCGTTGCGGATTCTCCGCATCCAGCCGGCAACGGCCTTTGCGACCTTCGCCTCACTCACGAAGCATCCATGAAACGGTTCCTGCCCCGAGCTGCGCCCCTTGCGCAACTCAGTGTTTGATCCGGTTACTAGGACCACCAACCTAAGAATCCTGAGCTACGCAGACTCCGGAACACACAGCGAGTATTCTTGCATCGACCTCACGTTACCCGAACTTTTGCCAGCCGGACGTGTCCTCTCAATGACTATTCACATACAACCCCTCTTCACCTTAACCGCTCAGTGTTACCAGATAATAAACGAGAATTGGATAGCACCTTCTGACGATGGACATCTTAGAGGATTTTGCAGGGCACTCGTGCTAGGAACCGACAAGGGAGGAGCGTCCGTTGAACTCCACTTCATTCGCAGATTCTCCATCGACGCCAGCAAGGAGACATGTGTTGCTACGCTTGGAAATATTTGCCAGATGGCACCCACTCATTCCATTCCCTACACTGTTATGAAGGAAATTTGTGTATTCGACGGCTTCAGTGGAAGGATGCACCATATGAGGGGGCAAGACAGAACCAACCTCGTAGTCATTGACTTTGAATAGGTCACTCTTTTGTCACGTGGGTGGAAGGGTCAAATCTCAATAAAACTTATCCAAGAAGGCTCGTGTAGTATAAATACAATACCAGTGGATGGAAATATAGACGCACCCACAAAGTGCGGGAGCCACTAGGTGTGCCGTCATGTCAGATCCATGTGATTGCCGCTTGCAATCCTGAATGGTCGGGATCCTCGGGTCGAAGGTCGAAGGTCCGATTATGGATGAAAATGGACAGTGTAGAGGGTCTGGGTAGAGGTCGAGGTAACAGGGTAGACGCAGGTGGGAAATGGGTAGGTTGTTGGTACGCTGATCTAGCCGTCCAAGAAAGCTTTGCTGCAAGTGGCAATGCGGAAGAGCGACTGTTCAATTGTCGTCGCCCAAATTATCTAGCCTAGTAGGATATGATAACTCTGGGATCTCAGATATATAGAGCGCGGGACAGCAACCCATATGCATCATTGAGCTGTCCAGTGCTTCGAGGGTGCTAATGCTAAAGGTTTTTCAGGGCATCTATCGGGGTTTCTGGTTGATGAGCGG
The DNA here is from genome assembly GCA_014904935.1 of Melanogaster broomeanus. Taxonomy (NCBI): domain Eukaryota; kingdom Fungi; phylum Basidiomycota; class Agaricomycetes; order Boletales; family Melanogastraceae; genus Melanogaster; species Melanogaster broomeanus. The sequence goes on along the minus strand of MU123746.1, from coordinate 153,802 downwards.
TACGGTAGGAATATTAATCATGTAGGTGATTCAAGTTACCATTGCATCTAGCGAAGAACAGTATTAGCCAGCGACGGCATTTGCGACCTTCGCCTCACCCATGAAACATCTACGGAGGAATGCCGCGCCACTCTGCACCTCTTGCGCAACTCAGTGTTTGATTCAGCTACTACTAGCCTACTAGGGCCACCAGCTTGAGAATCCTGAGCCACTTACATAAACTCCGAAAACCACATGGAGCATACTTGCCTCGACCTCACGTTGCCCGAACCCTCGCCAACTGGACGTGTCCTCTCAATGACTATTCATACACATCCGCTCTTCGCGTTCACCGCCAAGTCTGGTAGGGTGCTGAACGAATGTTGGATGACAAGGTCCGACGGTGGACATCTTAGAGGAATTTACAGGTCGCTCGCGCTAGGAATGCGACCAGAGATTGTCCGCTAAAGTCCATTTCATTCGCAAATTCTCCATTGACGCCAGCAAGGAGATATGTATTGCTGAGCTTGGCAAGGTTTGCCAGACGGCATCCACTCATTCCATTCCGTACGCTGATACGAAGGCAAATTGTTGCTTCACGGGAAGGATGCACCATACGAGGTGGCACAGCGGACGTCATCTCGTAGTCATTGACTTTGAATAGGTCACTCTTTTGTCACGTCGGTGGAAGGGTCAAATCTCAATAAACCCTTCCAAGAAGGTTCGTGTAGTATAAATACAATACCAGCGGATAGAAATATAGGCGCATTCACAAGTCATAACAGTATGGGGCTGCTCATGTCAGATCCATGTTATTGTCGTTTGCAAGCCTTAAGCTACTACAAATGCTGTGTGCGAGACCATTTCAATTTCGAGCACCTGCTATCTGTTGTGGTGCCAATGGGGCTTGGCTAGTCGAGGTAGTACTAGTAGTCTACTCCAGGGTATTACCGAGAAAACTTCTCGAGCTTCCGGGCTGATATGAGCGCATTCAAAATCCTGGAGTGCAAGCCAACAATCCTCTTCCAGACGCTTGATTGAATCTCGACGGTTCATTGTGTGACGGTGTGGCGAGTTGACCCAGGGAGATGACATCACTAGCTTGGTGGGGAGTGCAGATGATGGTCAGGACCTCAACATTCGGGAACGTCCCACCCACAGGTTTAGCGATGGGTGTGTGTAACCAGGATTACCAGGCGATCCAAAGTACGAATCTTGACACCAACGCTCTGGGAATCTGCAGGTGTTTTCATGATTATACTGATTGGCACCAGAGCGACGCGATATCGACGTTAACACGTACCAGTGCATGTATCCTCAAGGACTCTGAGTCGAGATGGCCAAGAAGCAAGCTGGGAATTTGTCGGGTCAGAGCAGGAATCTGCAGGAAGTACACAAACCTAATGTTTCGCGGTAACTGCCAGTGTTCTCCTCTCGCTTGTGTCAACAAGTGGCAGTTACTCGTGTCTACACGGAAGTAGGCTCACAATCACAGTTTTAAGTTGTTGTAAAAAAAAAAGAGAGATAACCTTCCAGAGTCCATGTCCGTAAGCGTGCATTCAAAGTAGTCGAGGGCGAGCCACCTAACCTGTTCCAAACATTTGATTGAACTTTCAACGCGCTGTGCACCATCTCCACCATAAGCTTCTCTAGTCCAGCCCTGACAACCGGCTCGAGTATCTCCAGCAATCTTTTGATGTGCGTGCTCGGACAATCATGGGCTCCACATGCACATGCTCTGCCTTGATATTCATCGGTGCGGATTTCTGAGTGGATGGAGACAAAACGGCCAGTAGCTTCTGGGCTATCGTCGAAGCTTGGTCGGTACTCAAGCTTCGCTGTGAAGATGCGGCGAGCCCAACCAAGAGATGAGGGCTCCAGCTCGATGGGAGATATCAGGAGATGGCTGTGTCAGAAGACCGTGCAGACAGTGTCACACACTCAACATCAAACACCTTCCAATGTTCCGTTGGACACTGCAATATGTTCGACGTCGTTTCAGCCTTTCAGGTACGTACGCGAGATGCTGCAGGATGTCTCAGTCATCAGATGACCGATATTCAATATTCAATATTCAACTCTGGCAGAAACCCTCACCCAAACATTTGGGAAACTCTTCAGTAGCAAGGGAATAAACGGTTTATAGGAATCCATGTCTGCCTACAGCGTGTTCAGTGCGGGGTCTAAGAGAGCTTTGCTGCGGGTTGCAATGTTGAATGCAGGAGAGCGACTATTTGTCGTCCCCCCGTTGTCTGGGGTAACTCGTAGGATCTCGGATATGTAGAGCGCACGACAGCATTCCAGCATCGAGCTGTCCAGTGCTTCGAGGGAGCTAGTGGCAGCTCGCAACCCTGCCATGCGAGCGATAGACCAGATCTTAAGGTTCGAGGGATTGCACGAATTGAATGAAGAGGGATGGTGATGGTAGTATCAACAACTATGACATTAGCAGCTATACCAAGAAAGCCGTTGTCCAAGAAGACGAATAGATATCGATGGACATAAAGTCGTGACGGATCGTAACTGGGCATGAACGCTAGAAGGTAGTATGGAAAGATGAGAGGTATTGAGTGGACGAACTTCCGAAATATTGGAACGATGCATTGTTAGCTGGGAAGTGGATAGTCACAAACAGTTGTTTCAGAACCTCGACAGACCTAGGGTCAGATTACATGATAGTGCACCAACGAGATTTCTTTTCCTTGTCTTTGGAAACAGCGAATGGGAGTGCAGTGACGGGTGCACTGTCGATGGTCTTGGACGCGAACCCGGCAGCTGCGACTTCAAGAGACGCGCGGTATTTTGGATGACCAAGACGAGAATCGCCGCCAAAGAAGAAGCGTGACGACGTCGTTGACTTGACTCTCATGCGACCTGGTGGTGAGGTGGGGGTTTCGATCAGAAGCATGCTAGTGGTACCCTACTCAGGTTGATCGCATGCAGCATTCTCGTCGACGACAGAAAAACCACATTATGCAGTGCGACCGACAAGTTACAATGTACGGTGTTTCCAGGTCCATAAAGGCGATGAAGGTTGAGCGCTAAGCACTGAGCGCTAAGCACTGAGCACTGAGCAGGTGGTGGTGGGTTGTGGACCTGGCAGGCTGCTTTTGCGTGAGAACGAACAGTCAAGGTGGCTACGTCGACTTTCAATGTCGCAGCGTATAATACCGACGTCCAACATGGACCTCATACTTGATGAGGCGCATCCACGGCAAGTGACCATCCCATTAGAGGTCATTTGCCATATACTGTGTTTCATGAGTCCTCGCGATATCGTCCGCGCGAGACGACTCGGAGTATGCTCAGCTACTATCTGCCATTGCGATGTCATTCTCATCTAACCTGACCGTCAACTCCCCCAGGTCTCAAAACAACTCCACGATGTAACCTATGATTCTGAGATTTGGAAGACTGTATACGCCAACTGGTCCACTCGTTTGCCCCTTCCTCCTGGGCCGTTTCCTTCACAGTCAACTCAATTTCTCGAACATGCCCTTGTCCAGTCAGAACGGCTGGCACAGACCTGGACCTCTCAGCCTGTCAAGACTATTTCCCGCGTCCTGCCGCTTGAACCAGATATATTACCCCAGGATCCAGTTCTATGGACCGTCATCCGTGGGAGGTGGCTTTATCTGGCGCGAAAAGATGAAAATTAGCTGTCGTGATCTCGATGTTGGTTCCACTCAGACCTTATGGGAAGGAGACATCGAACCATTCGTTGTTACTGCATTCCCTGCCACAACTGTGGACGGGCAACGAGTTTACCTCGTGCTGTGTGACACACTGCCGGCCACCAGCGATAAACACATGGTGCAAGTAGAATTCTATGCTCAAAATCACATTCCGAGATGTTGATGACTCGCTCCGCAGAAAACTGCTAGAGTTCGAAGTGTGTGGTGACTCAGGCTCTTTCTCTGGCCCTGTGTCCGTGGACATTCCTGTCCTAGAAGGAGAGATAATAAATGGAATCTCCCGTCAATGGCCTTATCTGTGCATTAACGGGTCTTGTCGGTGCCTTGTGTGGGACATGCGCACTCGAATCTTTCACAAGCTACCCCATTTCAGTTCGGCATTGGTGCGTGATTCAGTTGTATGGAAGTAAACTTATGCTAAATATCCATCGCAAAGTAGCACATATGCTGGAGCAGGGGGGGCTTTCCGCGGCTTCGTCCGGTGCAACTCGTAGCTGCAGAGTCACACGTAATTGCTGTCTACCATTGGAGTGGTCGCAGGGGCAATGCCGCCATCTTCCAGGCCTTTGTCTTTGCAAATTCTCCACGTCCAGCCAGCGACGGCATTTACGACCTTCGCCTCACGCATGAAACATCTACGGAGACGGAGTATTGCCGCTCCACTCTGCACCTCTTGCGCAACTCAGTGTTTGATCCAGTTACTAGGGCCACCAGCCTGAGAATCCTGAGCTTCTTAGACTCCGAAAAACACATGGAGCATACTTGCCTCGACTTCACGTTACCCGAACTTCAGCCAACAAGACTTGTCGTCCCAATGACTATTCATACACAACCCCTCTTCGCGTTCACCTTTGAATCCGAAGGGGTGATGAACGAATATTGGATAACACGTTCCGACGATGGACATCTTAGAGGAATTTGCAGGGCGCTCGCGCTAGGAAATGACCGGGGATTGTCCGCTAGAGCCCACTTCATTCGCAAATTCTCCATCGACGCCAGCAAGGAGATATGTGTTGCTGCGCTTTGAAATGTTTGCCAAGCGGCACCCACTCATTCCATTCCCTACACCGGTAAGAAGGGAAGTTGTGTATTTGACGGCTTTTCGGGAAGGATGCACCATACGGACTGGCAAAGCAGGACGTCATCTCGTAGCCACTGACTTTGAATAGGTCTTTCTTTCGTCAAGTCGGTGGAAGGGTCAAATCTCAATAAAACTCATCTAAGAAGGCGCGTGTAGTGTAAATACGTGGAAAGAAATATAGACGCATTCACAAGTCGTAACAGCACGGGGGCTAACCCATGTCATGATCATCATGTGATTGTCGTTTGCAGCCTTACTGTTAGAACTATAGTGCCGGGCGATAGAGCAGATCTTAAGGTTCGAATGATGGGTCATATTGAGTGAAGGGGGATGATGATGGTGATATAAACAACTATGAAATTAGCAGCTATACCAAGAAAAGCTGTCAAAGAAGACGAATAGATATCAGATGGGACATAAGGTCGTGACGAATCGTAACTGGTCATGAACACAAGAAGGTAGTATGAAAAGATGAGAGGTATTGAGTGGATGAACTTTCGAAATATTGGGAACGATGCATCGTTAGCAGGTGAGTGGATAGTCAGGCATAGTTTTCGAAATCTCGACAGAGCTAGAGTCAGATTACATGATAGTGCACCAACGAGATTTCTTTTCCTTGTCTTCCGCAACGGCGGATGGGAGTGCGGTGACGGGTGCACTCTCGACGGTCTTGGACACGAACTCCCCAGCTGCGACATCAAGGGACGTGCGGCCTTCTTCAGGTATTTTGGACCAAGATGAGAACCAGCCGCCGGGGAAGAAGCGTGACGACGTCGTTGATTCGACTCTCGTGCGGCTTGATGGTGAGGTGGGGATTTCGATCTTAAGGGTGCTGGTGGTACCCGACTCAGGTTGATCGCACGCAGCGTATTCTCGTCGACGACAGATAAGCTAGGCCTATACAGTAATTAAAACGAGTTGGATGCAAAAAGAAACAAGGAACTCACTTCTGAGCGAGTTTCTGGGGCTCTAGTGGTGTGTCTTGCGGGAAGGTATGGGGTTTGTCGAAGACAACAGCTTCGGTTTTCGCGGGCGTAGCTGGCGGGATGTCCTCACCTACGGCGGTGGATTCCGATGTATCTGCGCTGATATGAAGCGATCCGTTGATGACCTCAGTGACGGGAGCAACAGGAGCGACGACCTCCACGATCGACTCTACGACTTGGGCGGCTTCCTCTGATGGAGCAGGTATATCTGCGGATAATTCGGTGGCAGCAACTGTGATCGGCTCTGGGAGCTGATCTAGTTCGTCGAGCTCCTTTTCATCATCAAGCTCTCCAGGTCCTTGTTTAGTGACGGAGTACGAAGGCGTCCAGGGTGACTTGGGCCTCTCGGGAGTGGTGGAATCAGTGATCGGCTCGAGGTGCTCTGAGGAAGCCTGAACAAAAACGGTGAGATCGCGAATCCAATGACATGTTGAAATACGGACCCGGGATTCAACAATGAACGAGCCAAGCTCGACTACCTCATCAGTGTCCTCCGCAACCTCAGCTGCACTGTAGTCGGTGACTAAGGTCGTCGGTATAACTTCTTCAACAGCAGACTCTGAGCCAGGAGGAATGAAGGAGCCGAGTTCGACTTGCAGATCTTCTTCGTTGTCTTCGGTGAGTTCTTCTGCAGCCGGCTGGATGGACACCGGTGCAATTTCAACATCCTCGACAAGCTCGGAAGCAGGAGGGACGAAGGATCCGAGCTCAACTTGAATAACTTCTTCGAGCTTCTGAGAGGACTGCTGGCTCTTCTACGACGAACCTCTGCCAAGGACTCCTTCTAGTGGTGCTGCCTCGACAACCTCTGTGGACAACGTCTTCTACCGGTGCCGCCACCACATCAGGCGTGGGTTCGGGTGCCAGGACAGTCACTGGCTCCAATGGATCAAGTAACTCGAGCTCTGACTCTTGTTCAGTTGGCAAGTCTCCAGGCCCTTGCTGAGTGACAGAGTATGAAGGCGTCCACGGCGACTTCGGGCGCTCGAGTGGTGTCGCGTCGGCAGGCGTGAGGCTCTGAACGTTAGTCACAATGAGCAACGGGGTCGCCTAGAGAGAGATCAGTTCAAGCCATGTAGGCAAAAAAAAGAGGCACGTACGGGAGGCTCAGTATCAGGTGCAATGAATGAGCCATGATCAATCTCAGTATCGTCCTCTCTTCCTCTTCTTCGGGCTTAGCAACCATAGAGACAGTCTGGTCCACTTGCTCAACAGTGACAGGCTCGGACCCAGGTAGGATAAAGGAGCCAAGCTCAACTGGTTCATCGGTTTCTTCTAGAACGACCTCCTCTTGGACTGGTGGCGTGGAAGACACAATTTGCTCGATGAGTGGAGCCTCCTCTGAGGGAATGAATGAGCCGAACTCTATGGTATCTTCTTCAGTAACCACTGTCGCGGGCTCCGAAGCCAAGACTGGTGACTCTTCAGCGACAGGAACGGGGTATGTGACTTCGGCCTCTTCGAGGATGGTCGATTCGGGGGATTGAGGCTCAACCACAAGGGGTACTTCTGCTGATGGGGCCTCGATGGCCTCTGAAGTCAAGGCTGGCGACTCTTCAGTGACATGAATGACGTGCGCGACTTCGGGTTCTTCGAGGATGGATGATGCAGTGGATGGAGGTTCAACAACAATGGGTACGTCTGCGGGTATTATGGGTGCTTCAACAGCGACGGGCTGGGGTTCCGCTGCCACTGGGGTTACCTCGGGCTCTACTACATGGCCAAGCTCTTCACGGGTGACGGTTCCAGCGATTCTTCGACAACCATATCCTCCACTGTAGCGTCTCCTTCCGCAGCTGGCGCCTGCTCAGCGACAACGGCAGCATCCACAATCTCTGCGACTTCGATAGTGCTCTCCACAGCTTCCGGTTTGGCTGCCAATGGGACCCCAGGAACAGGCACAGGAACCTCTCCGGAGGCAACTTCAGCAATCTGTTCAACCTCAACTTCTGCCATGGCAAAAGACTCCTCTACTACGTCAGGCTGGTCCCCAGTAGCTGGTTCCTGAACCCGAGGAGGTGGTATCTCCGAGATTAACTCAGCCGTGACCGCCTCGGGAATCTCGACTGGTGTATCAGCAGTGTCTGCAAGAGCAGAGGGCTCCTCAACAGCCTCGACAGGAGCACCTTCCTTTGACCCTGGCTCGTCGACAACAGGCGACTCCGCAAGTACCTCTGTAGGTTCCACCACATCCTCCAAGTTCTCCACGACAGGTGGATCGTGGATGATGCCAAGCGATTCTTCGACACTATGTCCTCCACTGTAGCCTCGTCTTCCAGAGGATCTTGTGCCGCAGCTGGTGCGATGACAGTAGCTTCAATAGGCTCTGTGACGTCGAGAGTGCTCTCGACAGCTGGTGGTTCTTCGGAGGAAGCAGGCAGCGTTTCGGCAACCAATTCTTCCGCTACATCTTGCTCGACGGCGTCTGCTACAATCTCCGCTGGCGTGGCCCCCACGAGAACAATTTCTTCTTCGAGAGGGTCGTTGGTCGGGTTGGGCTCAATCTCACTGAATCTCTATAGCATGATCCGACTCTTCGACTGCGAGTTCGGTGGTGGTATCTGTGACAGGCACCTCAGCGTCTACTACGATCTCCGCATCGGATCGATCGACCTTCGCTGGCGCGGCTTCCACAACATCGATTTCTTCTGCGAGAGGCTCGTCGACCGGGGCCACCACCGCAGGAACCGACTCTTCGACCGTGAGTTCAATGGTGGCATCCTGTGACAGGCACCTCAGCCTCGATGGCCAGTTCAAGGACGTCGGACTCTGGCTCTGCTACTGGACTCGACTCGCGACGAGGGTCCTCGGTCTCCATCAGCTGCGTCTCCGCGGATGGTAATCTCCACCTCGGCAGCGGGGACATCAAGCGGTCTCGGTGGGAGGAGCTGATTCATCGACCGAGGGCTTAAGGTGTAGCTTCGACTTCGGCTGCGGGTTCCTCAGCTTCGACGGAGTAAACGTGGGAAGGCTCAACCGCAGCTGGGAGCACCTCCGTCTCTGGCTCGGCCTCTTCTTCTGGTACCTCGAGCTCGACTACCTGCTCGACCTCGCTAACTTGCGTGACGGGTTCTGCAATCTCCACCTCGGCGATAACAGTGGGTTCCTCTGCGAGGATGGCTTCTTCGGTGACAGGGGGAGAGGCATCATCCACCTCTGCGGGTGGGCTTCTTCTGCAGAAGATAGATTCCGAAGGTTCGTCTTTGACCAGCTCAGTGGTGGTATAGTCGGCTTCGCCAGCGTCGGTGGCAGGTACTGGTTCGTCTGCTTCAAGCTGGCCCGGCAGTAGACTCGAACAATAAGCTCCTCTGCCCCTGCCTCCGCCTTTACTTCCAGTGTCTCCTCGACCTCGATAGTACGCGGGACAATAGATTCCACAATCTTTACCTCAGCGACGACAACGGGCTCTTCTGAAACGACGACTTCTTCAGCGGCAGCTAACTCGGACTCGGATGGGGCCTCTTCTATCGCTGCGATAAGGGTTTCTTCTGCGACTGGCGTAGCCTCGTCCACAGGCTCGACAACTGTAACCGGTTCCTCCACGGTCTCTGCTTCAATAACAGGAGCAGTGAGCACTTCCTCCGCCTTGACTACGACAGTCTCCTCTGGTTGAGAAGGAAGAGATACGATAGGCTGCGTTCGCATAGCAGTCAGAAAGCAATGTTCGCGACACAGCCAGCAGAAAGAACACACCTCATCAACGACAATGGCCTCATCCATAGTATCACAAAGCACCACTTCCGAGTCGTCGATAGCTGAGACGCCCGTGTCTGCAGAAGCGACGGCAGCACCCTCTTGAACGCCTGATTTGGCAAGTGGAATTGAGCCCGAGATAGGCTCTATGTCGAGCGCGATAGCGTCTGTAGGGGACGGAGCCTCGTCCACAGAGTGCGGTTCTTCTGCAGATTCAGGTAGAATATCGGGCTCGGGCTGCAATGCCGGCACATGGCCGTCCTGCGCGTCTGCGGGCTGTGGTTCGTCCTGAGGAGGATTTCTTGTCAGCACGGCGTGAGGGACGCGTCAATTGGAGACACTTACGATTGGGTGTGCGGTCTCTGCGCCCAAAGTGACCTCGATCGCGTCTGTGGGCGCGCTGACGATGTCGTTCGCAGCTGTCGCTACGGGCTCTTGCGCGGCCGACGGAGTGTAGCCATCGCCGCCTTCGTCCTTGGATTCCTCGCTTGTTTCCGCCACGGGAACGACGGCACCGTCGATCTGCGCGGCGTTGTCGTTCTCTGCGTCTGTCGATGTGGCATTAAGTGACGTGGACACGGACGTCGACCTTGGTTGTCACGAAACGATCAGATGCATTCGAAGCAGCAACAAAGAGAGGAACCCAAGAAAAAAACTGCGGCTTACCGAGTCCTGAGTTGGGACATCGTCCTTTGCAGTCCCCGCTCCCTCAGACACGCCCACTGTGGTACCATCTGCCCTCTGTGGAGGTCTCGTGCAAAGCCAATGGCTCGACTATTCCAGCATCTTCCTTGCCAATGACACCATTCTCGGGCAGCCCATTCAAAGCTTCCTTGAGTGGGAGGGCCTTCAGCTCGTCGAGCGCGCCTGGACTCGACGTTATGAAGCTCGCCATTCGTTATCGGCTGTAAGGTAGAGGTGACGTGGAGGTCACCTTCGTCAGTGGTAGCGGCCATGTTCTGGAAAATAAGGATAATAAGGACCGTGCACCCTGGTAAAGAATTAAATAATGGGACGGTGGTGGATGCTTATAAGAGAAAATCAGTGGGCTGAAGAGCTCTGGTAGCTCTGCAGCGGCAAAGCAAAGATATGCAACTTTGACGCGACTGGCCACATGGCACACACATGACCATCCTTCCTGCCAGTGTCAGCTTTACGGATTCTTGTCGGACGCATCTACGTTACTCTGACCCTAGATTTTACTCTCAACCGAGCACAAACCGCATACAATGGGAGCTCCGGACGTTATGAAATTAAACAGATCTAATTCGCACAAGTAAGGACCAAGTCCAAACTACAAGGCCAGGTCTAAGGCTGATAGAAGGACACATGCGAGGTGGTTTAAAGAAAGACAGACGGTATATTTCGGTGAAAGAAAAATGGGAAAAGTTCATGGTCCATAATGTGTCGTCAAAACACTACAAAGAGTCCCAGCGCTCAGAAGAGAGCCGCGCCAACCAAGCCCATGACACCAGCAACACCAAACGTAGAGGACAAGGAGAGGTGGCTAGCAGCATTGGATTTGCTGGCGGTGACAGCAGAGCCAGTGGCAGAAGGTGATGTAGAAGAACCAGACGAATGGGTGGCAGCGGCAGCGGTGGTTCCAGCAGCAGCGGATGTTCCAGGAGCAGCGGGGGTTCCAGCAGAACTCGCGGGAGCAACTGGGGTGGCTGCTACTGAAGCAGTGGTGCTGCCACCCTCCTGAACGGCAGCGTTCACACAGCTAGTGTCGCTTCCAGGTTGGACGGTGACGATGTCAGAGAACGCGGTCAGTCCGGTGCTGTCCTTCAAGCTGATGGTACTGTGGTCACGGTCAGTCTCACTGGTGTACAAAGAACGGGAGGATATAAACTTACAAGCCGACGTTGGCCTGAATGTCAACGAGCCAAGAGTAGGAAGTGCTCGTTTGAGTAGGGAACTGCTTCAACTGGAGGGCATAAAACGGTGAGCAGGCATTTGTACCGCCTGGAAACGGTCAAGCTTACGGGAGCAGCAGAAGCCTGTCCAGCCTAAGGACACGAGAGAAATTTTTGAGATTTACACGCGCCAAAAGGCGAGGAGTACCTACCAGGAAGGAGGGCCAAATAATAAGGAGCCGTTCCGCCACTCCAGGTGAACATGGTTGGTTCTATTGAGTTACGAGTGTCAGCCGCAGGACTGAACCTCAAAGGACTCGCCCGCCGGTATCACTCACCACATTCAACCGCGTTAGGACTGTTCCAAATGTCAGTACACGACAGAAATATAGGTAACCAAGGTACACACGGCGTGTTGATAGTCAGTTGACCGAGAACGGCGGGAAGGACGGTAGCAAGAGCTGTAATAAGGGTGATGAACTTCATTTCGGGTGAATGAACGAGTGTGCGGGGTTCGCTGGTTGTTGTCTGTGGCGACTAAGGCAGAAAATCTGCGGGAATAAGAAAAAAGATATGGGAGAGAGAAGAGAATGGATGAAAGAAACGTCCCAGAGTCGTCAACGCGATGTGGAAACATGTTCGGGGTTCGAATTATTTAAAATACAGCGAGCGACTGGGAGTCTATACTTAAGTGGACGTGAGCTCTTTGTAACTTACGAGTTACAAGGTGACACTTACGATATCCATCAACTCACAATCACCTGCGGAACACTACGGTCCGTGGTTCTCTTCGGCCAACGTCACCACCGTACGCACAATTCACGACGACTCCAGCATGGCACACGTTGTCCACGTCTACCTAGTCAGCTCGCAAAAACACAACTGGCTCATAATTCGTTGTCTTTTTCTTTTTCCTGGCGGACCTGATCGCTGTCCTAGTATGTCAATGATCTTATTATCCTTAGGATCTTCAATTAAGTACCGGAATTGATCCTGGCGGATCGAATCAAAAACGGCATCTGACCACGATCGGGCATGTCCTGGAAACTATCCTGTTGAATGTTGTGTCATACCATTTTGCATGTAGGAACCATCGAGATATCGTGAAATTGTGGTGCCCCAAGCCGCCGCAAGAGGGAAAGGGGTCATAGACCTATCCAGCTACTCCGTCCTCCCGGATTATGCAACGACGTTTGCCCAATCTTTACCACCCCCGACGACCCTTTCACTGACTCCATGCTCGCTCGGCGGGGTTCTGTGCGTAGCTCCATGCACGGGAACGCATCGATCGCGTCAACGATGGGGCTCGGCAATGCGACGTGCGTCGACGCGCTCGAGAAGAAAGATCCGTCTGAACCAGACATGTCGTCACACTGCTCAACTGGCAGCGACACGCTCGCAACCGGCAAAAACGACTCTGCGTACCACTCGTACCACACTTGCCGGTCGTTAGTGAGGCGCCATATGGATACCTGCAATTCCGAGTTCCCGGGTAGATATAATGGGTCCTAGAATAAAACAGTTTCTGCTTTGAGCTTCTCAGTTTTGGAGAGTAACTGGGGTGTGCGCACTCTGAAGGGAAAGAAAAGCGGGAACCAGCTCAGCATATCTCTTGATACCGCATCCTTGCGATTGGGGTGGATACTCAGCCCGACATCCCCATATAACACAGCCTCGAAATAGCCGGCCAGCCCATGCATCACCCCAGCGTGTGGGATATGGAAACATAGCTTGGCAGAGCGAACATTGTGGCTGTTCGTTAGAGGTAGTCCTATCTCGCTATGAGTCGTGTTTACGAGCACCAGCGATGTGCCTCACCTTTCTCGTCCACAGTGACGTCTTTCCTAGGATGCTCGAATTCCCAGCATTCTTGTATTTTAGGTCCACATCGTCTCCCGGAACCACCACCGTCACCGCTGAGGATTTTGACGTTCTGGAACATGACCACGTAAGGCGTCTCCACGCCCTTAAGCTCCTTGCTGTCTTTCGCTGCGTTATACAGCTTCGATGACGACAAGGGTGCGAGATGCGCGGTATAAGACGCCGGTATAGAGATTCCATCGGCTATTATGTCGGTTAGCACGTCCCATTCGGAGAAGATTGAACGTATTTACGCTTCAAAAACCGCACGGCCCCATCCAAACACTCGGGACTCAGCTCGTTATCCCCAAACGACCCCAAAAGCTCGCTGACCAATACATCCACGGGCTCTGGTACTTCGATCCGTCGCATGTCGCCAAATATCAGCTCCACAGAAGAGCCCCACTCTCTTGTCTTCCGTCCTTGAAGGCTGATCTGTTGAGTGAGAAAAACGTGCTCGCATCAGAAAACGGCTGGGACGGACGTCACATAAGCATTTGGGTTCTTCTCGACTGCGTAGACGAAGGCTTCTCTTGTGGACCTTTGAATGGCTCTCAGGCTACGGGCAACGAGGGGACCACGCCCGGCCCCAGCGACGCATATTACGCTGCGTGCTATTAGGTCACATATCAGGGAAGGCGTGAAACGACGTACATGCGACCCCTATCAGGCCAGTCCACGAGGGCACGATAAATAGCCTGAATCACTGCGATGAATACGGCATGTGTGTCATTCTGTGGCAAAGACCCTTACCTCTTCATAGTTGTGATACTTGACGGGATCTTGCTCGAAGGTTTGGTACGTGATTGATTGCAGGTTGTCCATCAGGGGCTTCGTGTGTCATTAAAGTCAGCGCACGCTCTAAAGAGGGTACATTTGCAGCCGTCAGGCATACCTGCAAAGGATTTTGCAGGTAATCTTGATATCCCTGCGCGAAATGTTCGACGGTTCCTTCCGTCTTGGCAGCCTGTACGACGGGGCTGCTTTTTTCTAGATGTTTCACATACTGGGAATACGCTGATTCGCCACCCATTGTGTGCAAGCCAGAACTGGTACCAGACAGAATGAAAGTCGGGTGATGCTGGTTTGCGTAGGGATCAAAGGTAGGTAAGCGAAGACGATCAGAGGACTTACGATCATGCTTTTCCGAATGAAATCTTGCGTGCCCTTTGGTAGAACAGGATAGCCCTTGACGTTTGCAATGAATGCAGACGCTGGCAAAAATAGATGTTGAACAGGTTCAGCTGTCCATTTATTCAGTACTCCCCGCATTTGCGGGTAGCGGAGGGGTAAGATCGAGTGCTATTGATATCAGCACCACTATATGAAGGAGTATCACGCCTCCTACTCACTCAACGTTAACCGCACGTTGTAATCGCAGACTGTGCGGATAACATCCCACATTTCCCAGGTCGCATTAAGCTCCCCCTCGGGAGCCTTGGACGATCTGAGAGATATTGATGGAGATGGGGTGGGAATCACAAAATTTGACGAGGACGCCGACGGCGTCGTGGGTGTGGGTGTGGGTGATTCTTTTGTTTGAAAGACCGCGGGATCATAGATCGGTAGTCGGACTGAAATATGCATGTATGGAGTGCTCTTGAGACATTCGTTGACGATACGTCCATATGACGCCACGTGCGATCTGTTCCGTGGTGGGGGTAGGATAATGGTATGAATGTTGAGATAGGATGCATATGCAACCTCCTGTCGCAAAGCCTGACCAAAAGATGTTTCTCAGCGACTCGCCAAAAGCGCCACGTCTACATGCACGCTGCCAACCAGACGGTGAAAACTCACAATTCCAGAGTCATGGCGCACCCAATCATCAGTGGAATCCAACTGGAGCCACTCGGACGCAATTGCCACTACGATATCCGTTTCATCTATCAACTTCCCTGCATGAGTGGCACATCCCGTGGAGTGATGGGTAATCTCACCGAGCCTTGTAATCGTCACCTCATCAAGTAAAAATGAGGGCGATTTCCGCCACGCCTCGGCCTCCTTCTCAGCAGCTATAACTTCCTCGTTGCCTCCACCTCCTATTGAGGGCATGATACACATGTTTTTCCACCGCTCGCGCCATTTCGCAGTGGTCAAAGGTAAACATATGGAATGGTAGCCCTTCGCGCGAGACTCTGTCGAGAGGGTAATCACGGGGGTGTCGTGCGGTCCTTGTCCTCGAGTAGCAGCCTTCTGTATGTCCTCATGAGTAATCGCTGTTGCCAGAGTCGCGAACGGTGACATTTCTGAGCTCAGGGTGGTGAATCAGCACCCATCACAGATGGCGCGTTCCAAAAAAGGCAATTAGGCCAATATTGCCGTGTATGTACGTCACATGCATGTTTGGGGCAAGGATCGCAAGGTTGAACGTTTTAAACCGCCTCTTGACAGTACTTGTTTTGGCCTGGGCTTCTGCTTCCTCACTACTAGTAGTATGGAGGTTCTTGTTCCCTTAATCAAGTTAGCACAAGTAGCTCGCTGGCATCGGGCCATAACGGACATGTGTGCGTGTATACATGTGTGGGCGTGTAGGAGGAACCTGTCCACGCACGCATGCGCTCCACCCCTCTCAAACTGTGACCTCGGTCCGTAGTTTCGCCTTCCCAACAACTTCCCTTATCTTCAAGGCGCGCGCTTCTCCGCCTTCGCAAAATGGAAAGCACACAGGTTCCCCGCGGTCGAGGGTAGAAGAATCCTAGTTGGCCATTGGTTAGAAGTCCAAAAGAGTCATACGGAGACTCTGGAGCCCGGTTATTGAAGTCTTCGATTTCAAAATTGCAATTTGATGTGTGGGTGAAAAAATTTCGTGCGTCTTGATACAATACTAGAACGTTTAACCCGCCAACTGAGTTGCTGTATACTACGAAACCCACCATTATTACCCACGAGGCGGCTGATGTTCTGAAGTTCTCTGTCAGACGGATCACACTTCCGGACTGTTAAGGGTTTACCAATGGCTGTCGCCGTTCCAATATCGAGAACTGCCGCAGTCCTGATATCTCACAAACAAACGTGTCAGTTCCGTTCCCTCCTTATCCGAGGCGTTAAGCTAATACCACCGCAGCTTGATACCTTGTGCGTGTAACAATATAAACCAACTTAGTCCAGCATAAATTGCTGAAAAGAGGAATTTAAAAGACCGAGTCTGTTAACTTTAAGTGAGGATGATTTACCATGACAGCTGCCTGACAGGGTGATCGTTTGCGATCATGATCACAAATTGATCGTGATCATCGGAGTGCCGGAAGTGAGTGTAGTAAGCTTGTCTAAGTACGAGAGCTCGTCGCAAATACAATTCAAGCGATATTTTAACCGCCATTAGGGCCATTAGTTCTAGGTCTCTTCATATTTTGATCGTCGAGGTTAGAATCGTCTGCACCACCTTGGGTGGACATCTCATATCCGGTCAATACACCTTCCAGAACAGTTCGGCTGACCGCTGTCCTCAGTTCTTCATCCGGGTTCGTTCCTTCTGCTTCTGCGCGTTGCATGATGTCATGGACAGACTGCATCAGGGTAGACGTTAAAGACTCTGACGCAGCATCCTGTGAATGCTGTGATGGCTGCGACTGGGAAGTCAGGGCAACACCCGGACTGACAGAGGCCGTGGTTAATTGTGACTGTAGGAAGGCTGCGACGTCGGGGAAATCTTCTTCAAGGTGGTCAAGTGGCTTTTGGTGCTTCCAATCAGCAGAAGATTGCATAGCATACACGGAAACTTACTGATAGACCTTCACTATTACGCCTGTCGATGACAGCACCGTGATTGATGAGCCATTGTGCGGTTTCGATATCTTCGACGGTGTATATTGGCGTGTCGCCGTCTGCGTCTGTGATATTTACGTCCCCGCCTGAAAGGAGTGTTCAGAGGACATCCTACTGCGCAGATCATTGCCGTTTACCCTGATTGACGAGATAAGCCAGTACCTCGAGCTGGCCATACGAGGCAGCTGCGTGCATGGGAGTATAGGTGTAGGGATCAGGAGCATTTGGAGAGATCGCTGTTGGACGTGATCTCGTTTAGATTACATCAAGGCCGAGCGTTAAGGGAGACATGCATTGCTGCTCGACAAGTTCCTAGATGATGACGACGACGATGGACCACTGAGTTCGCAAAAGTCGTTGAGGGTGGCTGAAAGATGAGAACGCACTCGAACTCTCGGCAAGTCACCGTCTCCTGCTGCCACCCATATATTCTTCTCGTGTTGAATTCGTGTGGGTACGGGCATGGTCGTCGAATCGATATGTTGAACGTTTTTCACCTTTTTTTTCTTTATTTTTCAATCGCGATCGCCACTGTGGAATTCTTTTATCTCGTGGAAAGTCGAGAAGTTGACTGAATTTAGAAATTCGGGTCAAATTGGATGCAACATTTCTGCCGTTAAGGGATGACGAAATCAAGTAGCCTTCCTGGCAATGATCTAGGGCAAATCGGCGAGGCAGTTCAAGTTTTTCGAACGTTCCCCTTACTCGTTCTTCGACTCGTTGTGCTGCCATGGCGAGTAGGTTCCATTGGCCGAGGTGAAATTTTCAGCGCGAAATGAACGGCACCAAGTAATTTAAGAAGACTGGGTTAGTGGGGATCTGAACACCGGATCTCCACTACTACTTGATCGGAGTAAGCCATCCCCCTAGTTAGACTCGGCACCGTCAATCAACTTTATAGACAATGCGTCGGCACACAGCAGCACATGGACCACGGCACATCGATGCTCAAATTTTCCATGAAAACAGATTCATTTTCTCACTGCGGACGTGGTTCGATAAGATGCACTGCGGTTTGTGGAGAGACATATATGGATAATTTTGAGGCGAAATGGGGCGGAAGGGCGTGGATCAGCGTTGAACTGTTATTCGCTATGTATTATTCAGCGGAAATATTTTAGTCCCAGTGTGATGCACTAAAACTCGAACCTGAAAGTCAGTTCAAAGCCTGATTCAGTCCCAGTTGATTTCAACCACCTATCGTGCTCAGGTCTCTACGCCAGCACCCCCCCTACTACTACAAACTCATTCCCCGACACCCTGCACCTCCTCTTAGCAATTCTTGTCGATCGATCTATTTTTCCTTAATCGATCCCCTTACTTTCATTCTCCGTTCTTCTATCCTCGCGGCGGTGTACCATATTGTATAACTATTATTGGCGGTCACGTACGGAACCCGTTCCATCTTCCAGTCATGAGCTTCCTCGTGCCATCGCAACGAGGCGTGGACCATGTAACCCAACAAACCTCGACTGACTTCCCTCCACTACATAACCAACCAGCCAGATCGCACGTACCCCTTTCCTCATTCGAAGGTTACTCTCACAACGGCATGCCTTCCGCTTCAACCCCGTCCTTTACCCCATCCTTTGCAGGCGATCCTGTACCTCACAATCTACCAAAAGTCGGCGAAACTCGCTGTTGTAAGTCCTCCTAAATTCACTCTCTGCTATTTAGATTATTACTATACTCCGCCCACCGATCATGTTAACCCCTCAAACATTTTATTGTGGCGTCAACTTTAACTCATCTTGGTTCAACTTAGACTGGTCCTTGTTATCGTCAGAGTTGCGCTTTATCTACCTGGATCCCGTCCTTGCAAGCCATCTGGAAGATCAGGCTAACCTCCTCATCGGGCAGTCGCTCCTGAGCTTCGTCCATCCTGGAGAACAGGAAACCGCTCGAACGGACTTGGCAGAAGCTCTTGAACAGAGAACTATGCATGGTAGCGTTACAAGGTTCGTCCATTTTCTCTTTAATAAGAGGTCCTTACTCATCTCCTGCCCAGAGTACGGTACTGCCGTCTTTCTCGGATTCGCCGTTTGCTCGGCTATGCCGGACCTCCTCCAGCATGGAGCGATGCCGACAAGATCGCTCTTGACGGTCACTACATGGCTGTTGATATCGTAATCAGCTGGGCAGCTGAGGGTCTTGTGCTGTGTTTCATCCACGCGGTAGTCGACCTCGGACCAGCCGACAACGACGAACTGCGGAAAACACATTGGACAAACTGGTGTGGCACGCCCGTGATGAGTTCCGACCAACTGTCGCTCCTCTACCACCAGCTCCAATGTTACTGTCCGCAGCCCGGGGTGCTCAGCAAGGTCTTTCAGATCTTGTCTAACTCAAGCAGCCAGGATCACCGGGTGCTGCTCAGCTGGCCGCAGGATACCAGCCACGAATACTCAAATAAGCCCTCAGCAAAGGACTTCGCGAAGCGTGCATCCGGCGTGCAGACATCAACGCACGATAGTAGCGCCAAGACTAGTTGCACCCGACGATGGAGGATTGTAGGCATGATGCCTGCAGCTGGCGAAGTAGAGAGCGTTTTCATACCTCATGGTTCGTGGCTTTGTTTGACGTCACACCATGCGTTTCTTACACAGGAAGTAGGCACAATTATGTTTGCCTGCCATACTATCCAGCCTAGCCCCCGCAACGGCAATGGAGTGTCTTCGCATCCGCAGTACGCCAATCGAGCCCAAGAAAATTATGCGCCGCATCACGCCCACCACTGGTGTCTCGCCAGGTTCTTATACGTTGCCTCCAGTCAACGCACCTGCGCTCTCGTATAATCATTCGGGTTTGACTGGCTCTCTTCCTTCTTACTCGTCGCAGCCTTGGTCCAGTCACCCTGAATCATCGTCTCTATCAAATTATAACAGGTGGCCAGCAAGCAGCAGCCCAACGAACACTTTGAGTTCGCTCTCCGCTCCTGCATGTTCAGTGCGTGAGACACCCTATGCAACGCACCCTTCCGGCAGGCCAACCGAATCTCCGAACCACCCAGATATGCGAGGTCCGCAACACGGTTATCAGCCTACGCCAAGTCCCGAGGTCGATTATGTGGACAGGCACGGCACAGAATGTGGCGGTCTGTCCATCTCTGATCCCGATGTCGTTCCTCCCCCAAGGCACCGTGTAAGCCCGAGTTCCATCCGTGACCCGGGCAATAGCCGGAATAGCAATCGACCCGTTGGCATCCCGAGATGCACGAGCTGCAAGGTAACGTCTAGCCCAGAATGGAGAAAAGGCCCAAGTGGCAAAAAGGAGCTTTGCAATGCGTACGTAAAGTTTCATTTATTGTCTTGTGTAAAAAAAAAACACTGCTGCTCACCCGTGTTGTGGCTTAGCTGTGGCCTCCGTTATGCTCGCTCACGTGCGAAAAAGGAGGGGCACGTGGCGACTACCCAGCGCCGCAAGAAGGAAAAGCCGACTGCGGTCGGAGCCAAGGATCAGCCACCCATACCAAGCCACACTGCGCCGATTGCAATTGCCGGCCCTGCCGCTAGGGGCAGTGCATTCGAGAGTGGCTCTTTTGTTTCGACCTCGTCCGTTGGCTCGGCGTCTGGAAGTGAAGCTTACTCTCATCACAGTCCAGTTCCCCCAGAGTCCATCACCTTCACCGCCGTCAAGTGCTTTTAGCTTTGTACATTATTCGCATCCACCCCCACTGCCTCATCATGCCCAAACACGGAATGAGGGACGTATGCAGTTCCCCAGCAGCTTCTACCAAACACCATCCCCGTTATCAAATCAGACCTCGCAGCGTACTTCCCGAGGACACGACGAATCGTCTGTCCCCTCATCCCGGTTGACCTCCTACCCCTATGTCAGTTCGTCCGCTTCATCCCTCCCCGCAGGAGGAAACAGCCTCGCCCCTTTGTCATCCTTTGAGCGAGAAAAGGGGGACGAACGACACATGCCTACGTCCGCGTCCTCGGAGAAAAAGTATGAGAAATTTGCTATTCAGCGTTAAGCATGTTGTTGTTTTGACTTCCCTCGCGAAACCTCTTTCCCTTTCTTATTACAGATTTTGAGTATGTTGTCTTGTGCGGCTCACGTGTGTATTGCGCCATGGTCAGCGAATGTCTTTGTTTTTTTCATCTTATTTATACGTCGACCGTGACTTGTCATTCTCTTTTCTTCAACGGACCCCTCGAGTAGAACAGTATGCAGAATACTCCCCCAAATGTAGTTTTATCTTATTGCACGCGTAATAAAACACGATTGTATCGGTCCAATTATCCATCGCGGGTGAAGTGACGAGAACGAGAATGAGCATGACCTAACTCGACAATTTGTGATCGACATGCAAATCGAGCTGATCAGACATCGAATCGAAGCCTTCAATATAGACTCAGCGCACGCAGGAGCCATAACAGGGAGATGGGCGAGTTGCCCATGTCAACGACTCGGATGTCGAGACGCAGACACGCAGACAATTGGGGGGAAATGTGTGCTGACAGTGCAGGCCACGAGGGAAAGTTTCAGAAAGCTTTGTCATGAGGCTCTAACTCAAGTACTCAGTGAATTGATAACGCCTTTCCCGCATTTCTAGTGCACAGCCACCGAGAAGCTCCCTTGACTGATGGTTCTTACCTAAGTCGGGTGTCAATTGCTGTCAACGTTTATTCTCTCGTTTGCATCCTTCTCGTCATGTCATCGTCAGGATCAGATGTTTCCAACACAGAGCCGAGCGGTCCACTGGACAGTGAATTTGTTGTAGTCGAGCGGTAGGGGAGCTACGGTCACTGGAACGAGATTCTTACTCATGGCTCATGGCACATCTAGCCCCACTGCACGCGTGGTGCTACCATCTGCAGTCGATCCCGAGACTCAGGACGCCGACGACGGCTCAGAGTATGAATCGGCCAACGAGGAAGTTGAGGAGAATGAAGAGGATTCTCTAGAAGACTGGCCGGATGACACGGATGTGCGTAGCATCGTGCTCTCGGCGTCGTCGGTGGTGACTCGATCGATAACTTGATATACACAGGAGCTTGAGATTGTCCATGCACGGATCAGCTCTCTGGCACCACTCAGATTGCAGCGCTTCGCAGGACACCTCACGCGATTATGTCTCAGGCAGAACGCTATATCATACCTCGATCCCGAGGTGTTCCATCTACTCGTAAAGCTGGAAGAAGTGGACCTCTACGACAACAAGATAAAGAATGTCGGCGACGCACTGGATCGACTGTCCTCGCTAACGTGAGAAGACGTCGTTTGCACGCCCTGTTCGTACTGACTAGGGTCTGTAGCACTTTGGATCTCTCATTCAACCTGCTACGGAGCATACCAGACGCCCTTGCCCATCTACCATCTCTGAAGACGGCGTATTTTGTGCAAAACCGCATATCAAATATTACGGGCCTCGACGCATCTGTGTCCCTCACTAGCCTCGAATTGGGAGGAAATAGGATCAGGGCACGTTGCCAATACTGCATGTTATGTCCCATGCAATAACTTGTCCCCTGTAGCGGATGGAAGCGCTGGAAGCGCTTGTAAATCTCGAGGAGCTTTGGCTGGGAAAGAATAAGCTTTCCAAGCTCGAGGTGGGATACATTGTCACGAAGCCATTTTTCCATCATTGAATTGTCGGCAGAATCTGGAGAACCTTACGAAACTTAGGATTCTATCCCTTCAATCAAATCGTATCACCAAAATCGAGAATCTTGAGAAGCTAGAGAACCTCGAGGAATTGTATCTCAGCCACAACGGGGTTGAGAAAATCGAAGGCCTTGAACATAATGTGAGCTGAACTCGTACGATGCATGGGCTTTTGCTGACGTCTCCTCCTTCAGAATAAACTAAAGACCCTAGACCTCGGCTCCAATTTTATCCCGGCAATAGAGAATATTTCCCATCTGACGTCACTAGAGGAGCTTTGGGTGCGGCACTTGACGAAACCGGCTCTTATAGTTTAGGCTAACGTCACTCACCCTTTCTAAGTTGAACGGAAACAAAATTCCGGATCTCCACGCACTTGAACCTCAACTCAGACATATCACGTCGCTGGAAACCATATATCTTGAAGGCAACCCTTGTCAGCAGTCTGAAGGCGCAAGCTACCGGCGGAAAATAATGCTGTCTCTTCCTCAAGTCAAACAAATTGATGCAACGTAAATTTCTTCTCTTCAACCTCCCGTTTGAGTCTGACTGGGCACCTAGTTTCGCAAAACAATTGTAGACTATACACTATACATCTCATCCTGAGAAACTTCTTGTACTTGTAGTTTAATGTGCAGTCTTCAGTCTCTGTATACATATTACACGCCATCACAACGAGGACACTGTTCGTATGAGTCACGTGATCATGACCAGCTAAGTTGACCCAAAGCGCGCTGACGCTGTATCGCTATCAGTAATACCACCATTAACGAGGCGCGAAGCTTTGGACTATACCCCGAAGCGAGTCGACGATGGCCCCCACCAACAAGGCGAAAGCTGCGGGCGTCAGCGTAACCTCGTTCTTTGATCTGAAAGCGGAGCTAGCCAAGAAATCAGAAGAGTTTACCAGAAATAAAGCTGCTGGTGGTTCCAAGTATGTTGCAGGTGAAGCCAGGAGACCAGAGAAGGTGTGATTCCACGCAAGTCATCCATGAAGACTCGTAGAAACCTGACTATTGCTACAGAAGCCCACTGTATGGGCGCGGACCAACAAAGGCGTCCAAGGCCGGGCTGCGCGTGACGTCGAACTAGAGGAGGTCAGCAAAGTCACCGTCGAATCGGCGCGGGCAGCTTTGGAACGGAAAGCCAAAGTGTACGACAAATTGCGCAAAGGGAAATCCGGTGGTCTCAGCGAGAAGCAGTACAGCGCGCTGTTAGTCGATGTGAGCGCTTTGCGTTTCATTCTCTTCTGGTCCAGGCGTCTCAGGCAATGGCGTGTCTACTTTTTTTTTTCACTAGTTCGATTCCAAGGATATCGACCATTATTCGTCTGACAGTGATGATGTTGACGAGTCGCTGTCCGTTCCTACCAAACCTGGTGAAGAGGTATATTCCCCATTTCCTTGCAGGCTGGGCCCTACTAATTGAGACATAGGATGACCCTATCATTGAATATGAAGACGAGTTCGGTCGATTGAGGACCGGTAAGAGATCGGAGGTACCACGTCATCTACTGCCCAGACACAAAACGAGGAAGATGTTGACGACGCGTAAGTTATCCCGCTATCTTTGTGGAAGAGTTTGACTTGACATGGTCATTCTAGGGATATCATCCGTGCGTATATACGCTGTAGGAATCTCGACACGACTACTGACGCTCTTGCTCTTAGGCAATCCTGTTAACTTTTTCCCGGTCTACGAACCTTCCGCTGAACGGGTCAAGGCTGTCGAAGACGAGCTCGCAGAAGCCGACAACCCCCTCTCCGCGCACTACGATGCATCCCAGGAAGTGCGTGCGAAAGGTGCTGCTTTCTACCAGTTCTCTGCAGATGAGGAAACGAGGAAGCAGCAAATGGAGGAGCTACGAGTATCGCGCGAGGAGACGAAGAAGACACGAGAGGATCTTGGCGCCTTAGATGTGCGACCTGGTGACGTGGAGGGTATGCGCGAGGAGGAGGGCAGGTCATCCGGAAGCCGAGCGCTGGAAAAACGCAAGAGGGAGATAGAAAATCGGCGGGCTTTGCTAGAAGCTAAGCGCCGGAAGGTCAAAGCAGAAGGAGACACTGCAACTCCGAGCTCTTTGAGTTCTAACGCCCCAACGGCTAGTCTCGTGTCCAGTGATCCATTTGCCATGATAGAGCAGGCTTCAGCATCCACTTCACATACTCCCAAAACCTCGGACATGCACCCTACAAAAGCCGAACATGTTGATGCTGACTCTTTCCTGGCTCAGCTTGAGCAAGAAATGTTCAGAAAGCGGAAAGTAGTCGATCCGATTGCCATTTTGTTTGGACTTGAGCCTGTAAGTAATGTGCTGTATGCACCCCCGATCCATCCTCACATGGTCTCTCTCGCTTCCAGAACCAGCCTCTCGGGACATATCAACGAAAATCGACCACTCGTTTGCTTATATTCAACCGCCCAAGTTCCTCTTCTTTCGAAACCTACGCCTTAGCGGCTCCTTCCCAGAGACCAACGTCACTCATAAACTCCTTCGTGGCCTCGAGAACATCGATGGCTGGCTTTATGGCTGTGGCATGACCGCAGTTGATCTTCACGTTCCTTGGCATTCGGTTGATTTTGGACGAATGTTAGAAGTTCATCGACCGTAGCAAACCACGTAGGGAGAGAGCCCTCGTCTGGAAACATGATGGGATCGTCCTCGTAGAGGGTGTCTCCGACATAGAGCATGCTCTCTTCAGCATCCCAAAGTGCCAGCTTCGTCTGGTGTATGTCCAGGTGTGTGCAAGACTGTGACACCTAGAGGCACGTTACCAGTGGTCGAGGTTATGGAGTGGAGGTGAGGAACGATTTGGAGTTTGTAGGATGGTGTACGGATGCCTAAAGCGTTACACTGCGAATGGGCAGGAAGGTTTTCTGGTGAAGCGAAGGTGGGATCGTAAGCTGAACCTAGAATAGGGCTGTCGTTGGCGAATGCCTCAGCTCCAACTGCGCCAGGACACCGTCATGTCAGATAATGCCTTACATACATCACAACGACCACCTACGTATATGATCGTAGTGACAGTGACTTTGCACTACTACGTATGCCATCTTCCCCCCTGGGTTAAGAGGTTCTCCCCCATTGTCCTTCACAGAGACAGTCTCGATGAAGTCTCTTAGACTCTTCAAACCGATGTCAGGGTTATATGTCGCTCCGCCACATCCTGTATCCAAAATCAGGATCGTGTGAGCGGCGGGTACGATCTTGGCGTAGATGAATGGGTGCTCGTTGAAAATATCGTCCCACTCTGTGATGAGGAAAGTGCTCGCTGTTAAACGGCGAGCTGTGAACGCTGGAAGATTTGCCCCTGATGGGACCACATTCTCCGTAGATGACCTATCAACCTCAACATTTTTCTCCAGATCTCTGCACATCGGCAAGGAGGATGGACGCGATTTCTTCTGGGCTACGAGGTAAGACAAAGCACAAAAAGGAGCAGCAACGAGAGCTGCGGAGGCCAGGTATCCAAAATGCAAGTCCATCCTTTCTTCCCACTGGAAGATGAAAAGTCGTGAGTAAGGAATGAGAAACACTGTCGTCGCTTTTCATACCCACCCTCGTACCGAGTGTTATTTATTTCTGGCTCGGGTTGGACTGCACATGCGGCATGCCCCGTGCCACATCACCCACCTGACACGGGACAGATGACAGCGACTTCTTCTCCACCCTTTAGCATCATGTCTGAATCTGCATCCGATACCATCTCTGCGTTCACGCTCCACTGACTGGTCTTCAGTATCTCATCCAATTTGGGGTGGAGGGATGTGAGATGAGTCCCCAACTTCGAGAGAGGGAGGGGCTCGGAAGCCGGGAGCTCGACAACCTCCTCAAAGAGACCTGTAGCTGTGGAAGCTGCAGCAAAGTAAAGTACGGTGATGCTTGGACTCATCGTGGTTGGGAACCAAGCCTAGACTTGGGCAGTACATGTTCAAATTAGGAACGGATACAGATGTCAAAACATACTATACTACGATCTTACAGTAATCACACAAGCGCAGGTATAATCTGTTGAACTCCACGCTTGTGACAATCCCGGCCACTTGGTGAGTTGAAAATAGTCCGTTCCCTTCGCGCAGCCCCCGTCCGCCGCTCGGGATATGTACATAGTCTCGGTTAACATGCTACGTACGAATTCGAACATGTCCCTCCACTAATTATGCCACGGGTGCTAGTATATATAGTAGGTAGCGTCGGAAGCTCTATGGTAGAAGTGCGATATTGCTCTTCTTTTCGATTCGACTGCCGTGCATTCAACCTGCCATGCCAAAGTCTAATCAATCCAGGCCCACAGATATGCGACAACCCATTGAGAAGATCCACTTACACGGCGAGCATGCAGTTCACGTATGCTACATCAAGAGTGATCAGTCGGTCGAACTGACGGAGGACACATCCAGACACTCACTTTTGCTCAATACCAG
Source organism: Melanogaster broomeanus (assembly GCA_014904935.1). Taxonomy (NCBI): domain Eukaryota; kingdom Fungi; phylum Basidiomycota; class Agaricomycetes; order Boletales; family Melanogastraceae; genus Melanogaster; species Melanogaster broomeanus. The sequence goes on along the minus strand of MU123746.1, from coordinate 126,846 downwards.
GGCAGAAGCCAATACCAGGTACTGCCCGGGTTGGTGGTACTGTACATAATACTGAAGAGTCGTATTAGTTATGCAGATGGACATGTATCTGACGATCCGAACCAGAAGACTTACAATAATTACTGTCGCTAGGGCATCGAGGCTATACAATAGTGAAACAGGCTCTCGAACAGAATGCAACTTGGCAACCGCCCGAGACTTACAATGACAATAAGCCCATCTGCATGAACACCAAATTCAATCGCCTGATGAACTTTGCGAACTTTGTTTCCCTGTAACGAAACGTGAGAAATCACTGGACGAGATTAAGGTGGTAATGTTTCGCTACCGGATGTTACCTGTCCTTGCTGGTCGTAGGTAATAGAAGACAGAAATCATGACGACGGCGTCGCAGACTGCGCGCGCTATTGCGGACACTGGCATATACTAGAAGACTATGTGAATCCAAAGCACTCCGACGACGGGTAGGCGGCATGAGTTGCAGAGCGCACCCTAGTACTAGAAAAAACTGCGAACGTCGGGGTGCGTACTCTACCCAACGCGCGTGAGCAGCCAAACGAAAAAGGTACTATGTCCGGACACTCACATTTCAGCAATAGCCACTGCAGCGGAAAACCTGACGATGAATACTGAACTGAAGAGATGCAAACGAAGGGAACGAACAAGATCCAGATACTGATGAGATGCCTGTGAATCCAACACACATCAAGGGATATGTGCATAGACTTACAAAATTGAGTAGTCGTTGCGGCAATCTGTAAAATTCAGATTTGGCTTGTCTACGTGAAAGTACCAATGACCATACCACCAGAAGTGTGAGGAATCTGTTCCGATCGCTGACTGGAGGACGAAGGTTATAAGAGGTACAAGGACTCAGCCTAGCATCACCTACTTATCCAGACTTTGTGAGCGTAAAAGCTGTCAAGCACCGAATTAGGATACGTCAACACGCCAAGGGATCTGAGCCGTACAGCTGGACCATGGAGGTGATACAATTCTTGAAAGAGTGAATTATTTATATCAAGTCAGACTGTGAAGAGAGCACGACTTACGATGAAGAAGATGGCCAACTTCAGGAAGTGCCTTTAGCATGTTATGCATCACAAGAGCAGTCACGATATCTGCTCACAATGAACCCCCTAGTGCGCAATGCTACAACGTCTGCAAGAAACTACCAAAGATATCACTGCAACCTACCATGGAAGATAGCTCATGCAGCCCGCGGAGGTATCCATACGACAATATACGAACAATTGATAGAGAACCGCGACTAAAATAAGCATGTGAACGCTATCGAAGACGCTATTTGAAGCCGGATAGTCATCGGCTGGTCATGGACACGGGCGAAGATCCACGACATACAAAACGAGAAAGACCTGTTCCGTTGATGACGGTATGTCGTGGTCAGTGACAGCGGAAATGATCGGGCGAATAAGGGAGGTTCACCAGCAATTTGACGTAGAGTTTGTCGCGGGGAAAAGCTCGGAGATAGAATATGAGCTGACCGATGGTGGCCCCATACGAACTAGCACGATGTTAAATACGCAGGACTGAGAGAAGATAGTATTGATAAACAGACGCTGATGCGATAGAGAAACCTATGAAGAACGCATATGAATGTTCGTAGGAGCGGACAGAGCTGCAAGCTGGCACATACCGATATAAGTAGGACCCCACATCAGCTCGAAGGGATTGGACGTAGACATCGCTGGGTCATGCAAAGAAAAAACAGAAAGAAGTGGTGGAAAACGGAGGGGCGACGGTTTCATAATGACAGCATTGATCGTTTTGACTGCCAGCAGCAAGGTCGACAACATATCCGCAAGGGGCCCTAAGAGTCATGACTAATAGAACTACTATACTACTGTAGCATCTGTATGAGCAACTAGGTGCGTTACGTCTACCCTGACTCCGGTTACATGTGGTGTCACTGGCGTTATGACGAATGATTGGCTAGCAACTGGTCGGAATATGGCGAGATGAGACGGCTGTGTGGTGCATTTCGTGCAGTGCTCTGCATTTTCAAGCAAAATGGAGAAAACCTTGACTTAAGCTTGTGCTAGGGTCTTGACCTCCAGGAGTTGACAATGACATTCAGACATACTCCCGAGGATCCACAATCTAGATTCTACACTTTGCTGCAAACTCCACTCAATCCGGACAAGAGCAACACCACTTTGGTCTTGGCCAGTGAAGAACTCATAAACGACGAGGGTTTGTGGTGTGCTTTCAATTGGAACCTCGAGATTTGTTTCGAAACACACGTAGCTTGGGGGTGGAGTGATTGTCTTCTGAGAACGTGGCAACCAGTACAACAATCTGATCGAGGTCCCGGAAATTCGTTAGTGGCTGCCGGGACAAGAAGACATATGCTTTCATAAATTTCGGTGCTTGCATGTAACTATGTAGTTCTTCTGCAACTTCGTGCGTTATGTTGCTATCGTGAAGCAACACTGTCAACTGACGGGAGCTGTGACATATGCACATAGAACCACGCGTTATGCGTATACACCACGTACGTTATCATACAGAGTCGATATGTAGCACTGATTGAGCTTGGCTTGATAGCAATCCATACGTCTAATCGATAATCCTTTCAGCGAATCCAACTCTAGTATCATAACTTTCTGTACGACCTAATGTGAATGCTGAAGTAAGTTACTGACTGCGGAAGCAGCGTGCTTTCAAGTTGCCGACGGCTCGTAAGCTGGCCGACTGTCGTGTTGGGTATACGTACACCCGTTCAGTTCGGAGTTACCACGGCCAGAACACTATAAAACTGGAAAGGATCTCTTTCACTTATGCCATTTGCGCCAGTGAGGATATCTGAACCACAGCACAGTCTTCGACCCGAGGAACCAAAAAGCAACAGAAACGGTCAGTGTCTTCGCTCGTCCATCCGACACACGTCTCAATGCCAAAGGTTTAGGCCATGTCTAATCCACCTCATGTCGTCCTCATGGGTGTCGCAAAGAAACCTGACGTTCCCAGCCCTTCCGGGTTCTGCCAGAAACTGGAGACCTTCCTTAGATTCAGCGGAATCTCCTATGATCTCAAGGACACTTACCCCTTCAAGGCTCCGAAGGGGAAAGTCCCTTACGCAGAGATAACGCACGACGGGCGAACAGTGACTGTGGCAGATTCGCACTTCATTGTCCTGTATTTGATCGAGCACGACCTCATAAAAGATCCGGACGTGCTGGCGGGCCTGACAGCAGCTCAGAGAGTCGAGTCAAGGGCATTTCAAGCTTACGTGGAGGAGGTGCTGTACATCGCTATCGTACACGACCGATGGTACCTCGACGAAAACTACAAGACCACCACGCAGGAGGTTTTTGGCCACATGTCATGGCCTTTGGGGTTAGTGATGTCGTGGTTAATTAGGAGGAGGGTCCATACCGCGCTGTACGGTGGTGGCATTGGGAGACATTCTGAAGAGGATGTGCAGCTTTTGCAGAAGGAGGCTTTTGAAGCCCTTGAAGCCAAGTTTACAGGACACAAATACTTCCACGGTGACGAATGTCCTTCACGCATCGACCTCACGGTATATGGCTTCCTGGCAAATATCCTAGCCACGGAGGCAAATCCATACTTTGCGAACATGGTCTTGAAGAGCACGGTGCTCAGATCCTTTGTCAAACAGATGACGACATCATTATTTCCCGAATATGAGGATTTGTTACAGAAGGTTGACGGGAATGCCAGTCACGATTAGTGCTAGTGATCACTGGGTAGTATACAGTAGAGTAGGGTGTATTACTGTGGTACCACCACACGTACTTGCACAGAATCACCACGCAATGTAGTTCTAGCTAGCTACTCATGGCCATATGTACTACTTGACACCTACATATGCATATAATTTCTCAACAAAATACTAAATGTGTGGCGGTATGTGTGCTCAACTGACAGACGAAACAGGGACGGATTGGCGTCGGGAGTATTTGCCAGTGAGAATTCCCATCTGCTGCTGGTTGTCAGCGACAACCAAGCAACAACGGTGGTCAGACTTCGGTTGTTGCTCGCCCTATTTATTCTTCCGCTATCTCTTGAAGCCACTCACCACAGCGAGCAAGTCGACAGCCGGCGCCTTGTAGGCGTTTTTTCTTCTTTGATTTAGTTATTCCTTGCCGAGCAGGTGACGATATTGCCATACGTGTAAGTGGGAGATTAAGAGGTTCTTGTCAATCTCGGTCAATTCTGGGTGCGAGGCTGACGGAAGCGACCAACAGCCCGCTCGACTCTCACCAGTCAGCATCTTGTGTTGCGCTTCGCCAGCCCGAGTGTTGCGCTTTCGCCTTTGTATCCCCTCTCAGGGAATTTTCTACGCTCCTTTCGACCTCAATCCTTTCAGCAATACCATTCTTCCGTGCCGCCTTCTCCCGATTCTCAATGTCAAATCGCAGTCACAGGCTACTGCGGAAGCGACAGAATGGAGATCTTCCACTCTCCGGCTCCATAGTAGTCGGCAACCCTTCCCCAACTGCGTCGTCACTAGCACAAAACACAGCGGCGGTCGACAATCCTAGTGTGGCTCAGTCAGGCGTACCACTTGTCGGGTCCACCCCCGTTGCAAGCTCACCGACAGCTGCAGCTCAATCGTCCACTGCTTCCTCCGCCAGCTTATCTGCTACCTCATCCAGCAATCAAATTCCTATTAGTACCGTCATTGGTGCATGCATCGCTGCATTCATTGCCCTTGTTCTCGCCATTTTACTCTTGCTCTACTACTCTAAACGCCAGAAAAAATCTCAGTGGTCACGCCTCCACACGTTCTCAGTCTCGTAATGTAACCAACAATGTTTCGCGGCGGCATTCACATCGAGAACATTGGCAGCGTGTGAACGATGGTGAGGACCACTGGGAGGGGCAGCAACAACAAATGAAACAGCGTCCACCATCTGGGCCGATGGAGAAGCTTGGCGCAATGTTCACTCGCACCCCAAGTACCACCTCAGCCGAAAAGTCTTCAGACGGCCACAACCGCGAGTCAATCGGTACAATGCAACACTTTACCAAGTTCCATCCCGGTTTGGCTTCTGAGATGGCTTCTCAAGCTGCCATCAAAGATGCAGACGAACAGATCACGAAACCGGATGCCGGCACGGTTGTTCATGGGTCGTGCCGCTGAAACGGACGCACCTCCAGTCTCCTGGGATGGGGAAACGGTTGGTGGAGACTCGTTCTTATCGATACATTCACGGCTACCGGGCACTATGTCACCCACCATGATGGCCACAGCGAAGTCGACACCCCCGGCCATTGCCTCCGACCTACATCGCTGGGAAAGTGCTGAGGTTATGCACGTCGATGGAACAAGCGAGTTCTCCGAGGTTGGAGAGCTTCGAAATCCCTTTGCAGATAGCGCAAGCTCAGTTACGAGCACCACTAGAGGACACAATCCCTTCTTCAATGCACAAGATAAACTGCCCAGACGCACATTACTTTCTGATACCAGCCACGACCCCTTCGCCGACTCTCACTCGGAGTCTGTCCTCGATGGGGACGGCGTAGATAAAGCTCGAGCTCTACAGTCGTTGGTCGCTGCACTGGGGGTCCCACAGGAAGATGTGCAGGAGCGTCTACGGGTCGCTTCCATGCAGACATCGCAATACTCCCGTGCCTCGATGTATACGACTGGAGACGATGGCGAAGATTACCTCAGCGCGACGGCCTTCCCTGATCCACCAACCCAGACTCCGTGGCATTAGTTCCACCACATGCTCTCTAGAAAACCGACTTTATTTCAAGGTTCTTGTACACATCCATCTTGTTCTTGATGCTTTTGAGCACGTATGTTTATACTTCCTACGTCCCTTTGTAACAGCTTTGATTCCTTTGTATTGCGGCACACCACGATCCGGTATCGGCTTTACCCTCCCGCCCCCTTCTTGTCACTGCTTTCATGTCGCTTTCCACACTTCCACCTCCGTTTATATATACCGCCTCCGCGTGCGCGTTGTTTATGTTTGTGTTCGTGTTCGGGTTTGTGCAGTATCGCTCAATCTTTTCGTCAATCCAAACCGAAGATGCTGTTCATGTTTCTGCCCACTTTCATTAATAAAATAACCTATTCAGTCGTGGTGTTGTCGCCACCCAATCGGGAAGATACGATGTGATCAATGCAAGAACGTGACCGTGCTACAACTTCTATGCTTAGTACATCAATGCATCACCTCCTCCACAGTCTTTAAAAACTACGGTGGTAGGTTGTTCAGTGGAGTCCCGAAAAGCCCGTACTAACTCTAGTGTCAGTTTTCAGTTTTCACCTCTTCTACCGCTTTCGCTGTCAGTTGCACCTATTGACATCATGCTACACATGACCCACGAGCTTTACGTGACCCGCCACACGTCAAGTCGTACCACAGGCCCACAGCTTAGCGGCCATGGGGTTCATCATTCCCAGCATCATCCAGTCGTCAAGGTTGACCACGTTCGCATCGCCCTAAACCCTGCGTACAATTCCGTCTCCATCCCTCCAATTGATCGGTATACATACACACATTGCGATGCCTGTAAACGTTCCTGTGGAGGTTAACTCTGATGGCGGCTACAGGCATGATTGATGCCCAGCAGTTCTATTCCAACAAGGTACGTTGTTCCTTGTTGGCTTGGTAGCTTTCGTGCTGTAATGGTTTCGACAATCTAAGCCTGAGCGGACCGGCAGGCGGATCGCCACTCACGCAGGTCTGCCGGATGCAGCGGTAGCCCACGAGCCCTGACTCTCACGAACTTTCCTGGTGCTTCATTTAAGCTGGTAGTTTCATCTCATCCCATCAGCGGCCTGTTCCCCGTCGACTCTGCACCAGGTCTGTGTTTTGGGTCGCTACCTGTAGTCTCCTAATCTGTCAGTTTTAGTCAGATTCATGGCGAAAAAGCTAAAGAACCTGCGAAGAACGTTAGTCAGAGCCGTCTCTGATCCCAGTGAGATCATAGCAAAATTATCTCCGGACTCAGGAAAATCACAGGCAAGACTCTGAAGCCGTTTCCTGATGTCTATTGACCATCTTCACAGGAGTCGGGCTTGTCGGGCGTTACCCAGACGACTGAGCTAGTGGACTCGGGATCAGAGGAGGAAGCTTTCTCCATCCAAGATGCGATCGATCAGGCAAAATCCGAGATACCTCAACACTTCATCTGCACCGACGACGGAAAACTTTATGATCGAAACGCCATAGAAATGCGGTTCAAAGAGGAGCACAGCTCCTTCTTCGAACCTACCGCTGTCCAGCCAGATCCCGACATCATGCTTGAGGTCGTGGAGAAGTTCTTCGCTTATGCCATGATGTCGCATCGCTGGGAGGATCAAGAGCCTTTGTTCAAGGACGTCGATGGCTCCGATGTCTTCTCCCTGTCACAGACACACGGCGCAACGAAGTTGCAGAACTTCTGCCGTCACTGCGAAGGAGCGCGGGTTTCGCTGGGCGTGGAGCGATACCTGCTGCATCGACAAAAACAGTACCTCCGAGCTCCAGAAATCCATCATCTCCATGTTCAAATGGTACAGAAACTCTGATCTGACCATCGTATACCTCTGCGACGTGGCCGACAGTTCAGCCGAAGCACTTCGGGACAGTGTCTGGTTCAAGAGAGGATGGACGTTACAGGAACTCATCGCCCCTGCTCGCCTCCTGTTCTTCCAGAAAGACTGGTCACTTTTGAAAACATCTGATGATCTTCCGCTCGACAACTACAAAGAATCACTCCCATTCCGAAATTGGTTTCAGAGATCACGGGAGTAGGGGATGAATCTCTGACGAACTTCGACCCAACATCTCCAACACTCACTATCAGGCAACGGATGAGCTGGGCGGCTCATCGCAAGACTACAGAAATTGAGGACATTGCTTACTGTCTCATGGGTATTTTCGACGTTCACTTCCCTGTCATGTATCGGAGAGGGGGATAGTGCCTTCCGTCGCCTTCAAATCGACATCATGGCGAAATCTGACGACCCTTCCCTATTCGATTGGACCGGTAAACCAGGCAGCAACTCTCTCCTAGCATCTTCTCCGAAATGCTTTGACCCCTTTGCGCCCCCAATCGTCGATCCCGTTCCCGCCACGATGATGCTGGCTAAAGCTATGCACAAAGTCCCTTTTGTCAAGCAAGTTCAGAAAGGCATTGACCACGTCAGCACTGGTTTATTCAACATGCAGGAGAGGGCGGGAGTCAATGCTCAGCACCCCGCAAATTACATTGCTGGCGCGAAGATCCATTGTCACGGCCTGGAGTACAAAGTAATTGACGTGGAGGAGACGAAAGCGATGTCGAACTCCGGTGGCAAGCTGTTCCAATATCACCTCATCGTGGAATCCCTCCACCCCATTCACTGTCACGCTTCTCGAGCCTATCAAAACAGGCTTCGGGCTTGGACGGATGCAGAGCAAGTACTTCTGCGTCTTCAGAGTCTGGGATCAGTCGCTAGCTACCGGACATTCTACAGTGAACGACGGAAATCATCCCCTGCGGCAACCTTTTGTTGGCCATCTGCTCATATCCAGTCCTGGTGGTATTTATAGACGGATTCAGGTGAAGGAGCGTCTCGTGGCCAAGCTAGCTCATCCGTTGGAATTTCGGATGATCGTCCAGCTACGCACCCTAATGATCGAATGATGCCCCTGCGACGGGTTGTTGTCGGTTTTCTTCTTTTATGGTCATACCAGAGCTGAAGCTTGAAGGTTATACTTGTAGGTTGTACTCGTATCGAGTCGTGTAAGATCATCCACTGAGAGCACCTGTTAATATGTGACTCGCTTCTTACTTCTTACGGGACAAATGTAGGACGTGCATGAGTAGTTCTATGTATGACTTACAACAATAAAGGAACATGTTTGTACAGTTACAGAATGAGAAGCTCGCATCCGGACCGTGAGGCTTAACTAGAGCAGCTGCATTGGAAGCCCAACAGTCTCGTCTCTCCCATACCACAGTACCGTCTCTCCTCTCTGGTTTCTGGATCCAGCTCGTTATCCGGTGTGTCATCACCCTCCGCTCCCCACGGTTTGAATGGCGAGCAAGCCATCTTCATGAACAAGTTCAACGTTCTCGCTCATCGGTTTTCACTGACAGGATGGCTCGCTTACCTGCAAGACCTTTGCGAGGATGCGCTTTCCCGTGGTATGGTCCGTCTCCAACCTTCTTGATGACCTCCTCAAGCAGCCACTGTCGCAATACAAAACGCGGGTTGGCGGCTTTTGCGGCTTGCTCCCGTGCAGCGTGATAGTCGACCTCTCCAACCCACTCAGGGGCCTCAGCTTCGATCCGCGCAGCATACTTGTCGAGCCATCCAAGCCACTGCTCGGTCGCCGTAGCATGGTCCAGACGATCGGCCTCTGCAGACCCGCTGAGCAAGCCTCCGATAAACGACTCGAGCGTGCTCTGCCTCTCCCCGTTATCGCCCGTGAGCGTCCCGGGTTGGAAAAAGGAGAGCTTCCTGAACGTTCCGTGGAAGTCCAGTTTCTGCTCCTCCATGAGGTCTAAGAGGGGCTGGAAGATTCTGGACTGATCGGTCTTCTCCTGTGCGACGAAGCGCCAGGCGTTTGCGCATCAGGGTGTTGTACTCGACGGCACAGGTCTCCTGGATAATGACGCTCCATCTCGGACTTGGTCTGCTCGATGGCGGTGGAGCGCCATGAGGAAAGGGTGCTAGGTTGTAGATCGGAAGCCCAGCCTGGTTTGAACGGCTTTATTGCCGAGGGAAAGTTCAGCTCCAATGAGCGGAGCTAGAGCATTCAGAAGAGCACGGCAGGCATAGATACTGCAAGACTTAGCACACGGTACTTCGGCACAACGAATGGGCTTACATCATGTTCGGTTGATACTAGTATACTCGATTAGTCGACGAGCTCGCGAGAGGGATCAATCTTACCTGGTAAGCATAGCGTCCTTCGGAGTCGGAATGATTGCATATGATGATTAGAGTCGAAGACATCCATGAATGCGTAGGGACCTGTATTTGACATGAATGGCCCAGCCACAGCGAGTCAGACCGTGGCACGCTCACCGTAATCGATAGTAAGGCCCATGATGGATACGCTGGTAACAGTGTTAATCGGATCCTGCGCCGAAGAGGCGCCACAAAGCTCACTTGTCCGTGTTGATAACGCCGTGCATGAATCCATATGCCTGCCAAGCTGCGACCATCTTTGCATTTCTGCGAGCCACCTCAAATACCAATTCCTTGCCCCATGCGTCTCCAGTGTCCCAATTCACCGATCTTGAGATTCAGCACTCTCTTTGACTGTCCACTCTCCTAAGATGCGCAAGGCTTCGTAGTCTGCGTCCTGTTGTCCACCGCCGAGGAAGAACGTGTTTGAGGGAGGGGAGAACGCTTCGAAGTTACCAATCCGGATGAAACTCTCGGCAACACGAGTACAGAACGGAAGCTCTTTCGACTCGCTCGCGTAGGACTGGCAGGTCGGGCAGAGATACCAGACCAAGCGATCTAGTAGTGGGGATGGATAGAGCCTGCATGGCTGAAAAGAAATCTGAGCATATTTGAGATTCAGATGGCGTGGTGGGCTACCTTCGGAGCAGAGGTATTCCCGAATGGAAGAACGTAGTACAGCCAGAACCGTCAGCAGTCCGAGAAAATGGCGTGCGACCCGCTCCCTTCAGCTTGAAGTTCGTAGGTGAGATCATCCTGAGCTGGATGAGGTGTGACAACTATTGCAGCGGTAAGACGATGGTTCGAATATATTGCTGCTGTCGAGCACTCACGAATTGAAATTGCTCGTCCATCACCAAGTTGACCGGCCCAAACACCGAACTGGTGACCACTGTACCTGGAAGACCAAGGAGCGAAACCGTTCTCGCTTGTTGCGCCATCCGGCGACATGAGAACTGCATGTCCAGCTAGGACATCGACGAGTTCCTGACGGATGCGCTCCTGCTTCTGGTGTGAAGTGTTGCTGATCTATTTCCTCCGAATCGGAAGGTACTAGAGCAGGACGCCCCAGCGATTGGAAAGCGTCACCGACGTCCAAGTGCGGCAAGCAGTCCCTCAGACAAGTCTCAGACAACCCAATGAGCTCCCTCCTCTGATCCCTGGCCTTAGGGATGAATTTAGACAGCCCGTTCGCGCTGGTCCCGGTTGCAGATTCCTCTGTCGGTACGACAGCCTCGCGGTCACTAAGCCACTTCTCAATATACGCAGCCTTGTCCTCGATTACCTCAGGGGGGTCCGGGGGCGTTACTTCGTAAGGGAACTCCAAAGGCATTGGGTTAACGTACGAGAAATGTGCCGGAGCAGGTAGAAGCCGTGCACGTCGTTGAACACTTGGCTTATGTGGAAGCACATCGCTAATAAACGCTGCCGGACTTGGTGTATTTGGGTCTGGGGTAAGATTCTTGGTGAAGATGTGCGAAGGAGGTGGCAAGGGCAGTTCTGAGATGGGTACTTTGGTGAATTTCGCCATGGTGGTTATGGTTCTGAACGATACAGCTCTCATGCAGAGCTTGGGACTGCAATCGAGTCGTGTTCAAGTTAGCCCAGTTTACTGCTGGATATGAGCTCCTGAGAAATGATGAGCAACTCTTGCGCTACATATGGCTCTGTTCACGCAAACAGTGTAACTTAGTATGATCACGGTCACCCGTGTTACTTTGAACGTACATATCCGAGTCGATGTGGTTCAAATCCCCGCTCCAGTTCGCCTGTTACATATCATCTATTTCTTGCTGTCAGGATGGCAGCAGGCGCACACATGAACGTGATGAACACTGTCAAGTTTCTCTTCATCCAAGAGACCTTCAAGTTGCAGTCCCGAGACGTCACGAACGTCCTCTACCTGACGTCCGTTTCTACTGCCTATGTTCACCATCACATCCAGAAAGGCGGCCAGCTTCGCAATGCAGGCCTATAATGCATACCATAAATTACGATGAGATAACAGTTCATTCTGATGCGAGAAAATCAGAATTGGACGGCATCCGCTTCGCTAACGTCGTGCATACTCAGCAGTGAATCGCACGAATCGCACGATGCGTTATCGACTTGTCCTAAATGGTACTAAATGTGAAAGGTACAGTCTAGTAAAGACTGTAAAGTTTATTAGTACGTTTTTCGTGTTTCGTACTATGTTTTCACCTGGCCTAAATTCTGACTAACCACAGTGTCGGGTCTGCACCATCCCTGTGGACAGAGTGCGTCTCTTGCCCTATGGAGATACCATCAGAATTGGACTAGCACCGGCAGGTGGACGTAGCTCTGTATTGCAACGTAGTGTATGCACATGAGTAGCACCATGCAAAAGTACGATCATGAAGAACAGATTCTGATCTTTTGACAATGGGAGGTATCATATCTCCCATTGTTAACAAAAATCAGAACATGCTATCGCTCAACTGCCAGCAACAACAGTCACGAAAGCTCAGGCTGTTGCTTTCAAGGTGACCACATGTTCCATTTCTTTATCAAAGCTGTAGTCATGGTACTGAGGCTACGAGTGCAGATCTAACTTGAGCCTCTTGCGTCTATGCTGGAAGTCCGAGACCGCATCAAACCTTCCAATGAAACTCCGAGTCGTGTCGAGTTCGGTCAGGCTACTGATGCGATCATGGAATCTAACAAAGAGCGCCGTCAAGCGTCCCGGCATTACATATTTCTGGATCAGATCGATAGCATGTCCCTGGACGCCGTCATCTCCGTGGGGAATACATAGCACTAATAGTTGTGGCTCGGATTGGTGGTCAGAACTACGACCAGTCACCACACGTATGGAGAAGAGACTAATCGTCATCCTGGTCCCTGACGAATAGTGCACAGACACGATGAATGTCATACCTCCTACCTGAGCTGTTGAAAAATCACAAGTCATTTCTTCACGGTCGTAGTCTTGTACAACGGCGTTGCAATAGATTCGAATTGTAGCATAGCCATTGTCGTCCTTAATTGGAGAAAGTGAGCAAGACTGCTGACGACGCCGCGACATCCACTTCGCCCGTTGTAATAATTTCCTCCTCCTACTCCACCCTCGGCGACTCCAGAGGCAAAGTTCTGTCCCGCCCACGTCGTCAAATTCCCATACTTGATATCCGCGCCAGGTGCTGTCAACCTCTTCACCGTGACCATCCCACCAGGTGTCGATAAAAACGCTGAGAAGTCGACGGTGACGTTCGGGCGAGGATAAGTAGCAGTTGAGTTGTATATTTCGAGGTTCAGGATGGCGAGCTTCGCGGGGTAATCGGCGGATAACTCCTCCCAGTATCCGTACACCGACACCTGACCAGCTGAAGGGTCGCCATCTGCAGTAGTTACGGAAGATCCGTTGGCTTGTCTGCCTGGGAAAATGTTGGCGGTGCGAAGGGATTTCGAGCCGCCGATGAGCTCTGAGACGAACAGATAAGCAGAGTACGACGGGAATACTTGAATGGGTCCATTGTAGTTATCGACGGGGTACCTGTACACAGGATAAGTGTGCGCCAGAAAGGCAGTCCTTCTGCAAATGGTACAGACCAGAGGTTGTAAAATGGTTCGCCATGATTCGGCGGCGTTGAACTGTGCGATGCAAATGGAGCTCCTTGGTGAACGTATACCCTGTTTGATTGTTGGATCCGCATCCTATGTATACTTAGTTAACAAAGAGCCTACCGTGAAACGTTGATGGAGGCCGCGTAGAGCGTTGTATCAAGCTAGCGCTCGAGTGAATATCAGTGTGTGTGGGGCATAACTCATACAGACGTACCAGCCACATCGCCTGTCCAAAGGTGTTGCTGACGTTATCTTTACCTGAGCACGAGACCGAGTTGAACTCGCCTAAGTACGAGTTAGTATCACGAACCAGTCTTTTTGACAACGGGCACACACCAATAACAAATCCATCGGGGCCGAGCTGTGATCGGACAGCATGAATCCGGGGTTGCCACAAATCTAGATACCTGCACTAATTGAGGAAAGCTAATGTGACTGGGGCAATTTGACTAACTCAGCTAAACGAGTATGGTTCACCTGCAGACATGAGTTGTCAGATGAGACGCATGCCAGAAGGAGATGTAGACATACAAGATTTGTCAAGGTGGCTACGGCCGCTGTGGTTGGATCGCACACCTAGTAGCGACTCTAGTGAGGCCACATGTCCGGACCCATGTCAGATACTTACGCTATACTGGTAGGTATGTTCACTGCACGTCGTCACGGTATGTCCGTCGTTGGCGCCAGCGGCGAGCGCACTAACACAGTCAAATTGAGCATCTGCCTGGGAGGTGTTGTATGGCCAGAGTGGATCGATCGCTGTGGCTCCGACTTGGAACTCGGGGTAAGAGATATCTAGCGCCTGTGATATATTGACAGACCACGGCTTTCCGAGGGATGGTCTAATTATGGATACCCGGTGATGGAGCATCGAAAACCTACCTCCCAAATAGCCGTGTAATTCTGGGCGTCAAAGTCGAGGGAATACAGATCAGGTTCATTGCCGACTGTGGAAAAGGTTGGCCGTGGGGCAGGTAAAAATGGAGACGAACGTACTTTCAAAACGGGAAATAACCCGTGATCCAAGACTTGTCCAAGCAGCCTCAGCCAAGCTCAGTGCGCCGGTGTAATTGAGGCTCTTCAGGTTCTGTTGAAATGTCAGAGTGGCATCAGTAAGATTAAGAACTGTAATAAAGCCCACTAGAGTCATGACAATTTTGGTTCCCTCTGGAAGCAGTTTGACGGAGTTCCAAAACTGCGGTCCAAGCGTCGTGTTTCTCAGTGTTCCCGTGTCGTCGACATAGTTATACAATGCGGCATCCTGGTTGGAGTTCCAGAACGTCGAGTCGGCTGTGTTCCCACCGATGCGTATCTCAGGCGCAACGAGCGCTCTTTTTTTCAAGTTGTTAAATAAGTTTATGGACAACGTGTTTGGATACGTAGCGTTGCCCAGGTAGTCCTCGAAGCCAGCAGTCTCGATACTGAAGCTGGCAAGAGCTGGGTTAAGAGGTGAGGTAGCCCATTCAGCCGGGATAGATGCTGGTCCGTTCAGCTTCAGTGAAGTCAATCCCATACCAGTGTCGCGGGCAACGAATGTATGCTGTGCCGACGCGACTGCAGCGAGCTTGAAGGCAAAACAAGATAGAATGGCTGAATACCTCATAGTGGGCACCAGAACCTGTCCTGAGAGCACTGTAGGGAAGGCTTTGTCGCCGGAAAACGCTCGGATCCACACACGCATGGAGAAGAGACTAACGTCATCCTGACGAATAGTGCACGGACACGATTAATCATAGGGCCAGCCATCTGAAAGCTGTAGCCGACTCACCTCGTAGCAGCCTGTTTCGTTTTTGGTATAGTTCAGGGAATTTCCTTTATTGAGACACTCTCCACCAATCAGAAGTCTCGAAAGAGTTGTCAAAGTGTGAACGTAAGGGAATGTTTTGTAGATCGATCGATCGATCTATCCCCTACGGTCATTCGAATATTCCATGATCGACCTACCATTCGGCACTTTGGTTCTTCCGGGCTCGAATTTATTTCCACAAAATTATCCACTTCGTATAGCTTAGTTGTTATACTGAACGCACATCTTCGGGTTTGAACGAACGAAATTGATGGAAAAAACGTGGAGATCTCTTTTTTTTGGCGGTTCGGCAGGTTTGAACTTTGAAGTCACGCTCGTTGTCACCTCCCGAAGCTCGGCCGCGGCGGAGTTCAAGGATTCTGAGTTTACTCTCCTTGAGCGCTACCGCGGTCCGCCAGCGTGGTACGCACGGCTGGGCCGTGCTGGTGATGGCGGGCAAAATGGGGGGGCTGACTTCTACCAGAGACCCGGAGTATGATACCTGCGTAAAGCTGGCCGTGACTTTGGCATGGGGATTCACAACACAATGGTTGCAGCTGCGAAGGCTCATCTCGCAGAAAGCCTCTCCCGCAATGACCCCCGGATTTTTACGCTTTTTAGCAGTTTCAGAAAGCGCTCAGTGGCTACGCCAGAGCACCCCATGCAGCAACAGTAAGTACTCTTCATGGATCCATCTCCGTCGTCATTTCTTCCCAGCGGACCCCCTCGAGTTTCCCCGTTTTTATCGGTTGTGTCCTTGAGGATCCTACCGGAGCACCACCATATCAATCGTACGAACGTCCTCACAAATTTCCGCCCTCATTCAGCAATCCGGCATCCCAGATTCACACCTGTCCACCACAGATGCCATGTAACGCTCCTGGGCACTTGATGAACTATACATATGAGCATTACCATGAAAGTCAACCAACTATGTACTTTGGTCCTAATAATTTACGAAATGCTGTTTAATTAGAATCATATCTATCTGCAACAACTTATGACTTGAATTTAGTATGAGCACTTCAGCCCCTTTCTATGAGCGGGGCATGTGTGACCAACATAATTCGTGACAATTCGTGACTGCCGAGTTGTAGGTCGATCACGGAATGACCACAGGGTCCTGAGGTGTTGAAAAATCACACATCATTTCTTCACGGTCGTAGTCTCGCACAACCGCGTTGCAAGATTCGAATTGTAGCGTAGCCAAGACTGCGGACGACGCCGCAACATCCACTTCGCCCGTCGTAATAATTTCCTCCTCCACTCCACCCTCGGCGACTCCAGAGGCAAAGTTCTGTCCCGCCCACGTCGTCAAATTCCCATACTTGATATCAGCACCAGGTGCTGTCAACCCCTTCACCGTGACCATCCCACCAGGTGTCGATAAAAACGCCGAGAAGTCGACGGTAACGTTCGGGCGACGATAAGTAGCAGTTGAGTTGTATATTTCGAGGTTCAGGATGGCGAGCTTCGCGGGGTAATCGGAGGATGACTCTTCCCAGTATCCGTACACCGACACCTGACCAGCTGAAGGGTCGCCATCTGCAGTGGTTATGGAAGATCCCTTGGCTTGTCGGCCTGGGAAGATGTTGGCGGTGCGAAGGGATTTCGAGCCGCCGATGAGCTCTGAGACGAATAGATAAGCAGAGTACGACGGGAATACTTGAATGGGTCCATTTTGGTTATCGACGGGGTACCTGTACACAGGATAAGTGTGCGCCAGAAAGGCAGTCCTTCTGCCAATGGTACAGACCAGAGGTTGTAAAATGGACCGCCATGATTCAGCTGCGTTGAACTCTGCAATGCAAATGGACCTCCTTGGTGAACGTACACCCTGTTTGATTATTGGATCCGCATTCTATGTATACTTAGTTAACAAAGAGCTTGCCGTGAAACGTTGATGGAGGCCGCGTAGAGCGTCGTATCAAGCTAGCGCTCGAGTGAATATCAGTGTGTGAGGGCATAACTTATATAGACGTACCAGCCATATCGCCTGTCCAAAGGTGTTGCTGACGTTGTCCTTACCTGAGCACGAGACCGAGTTGAACTCGCCTAAGTACGAGTGAGTATCACGAACCAGTCTCTTTGACAACGGACACACACCAATAACAAATCCATCGGGCCGAGCTGTGATCGGACAGCATGAATCCGGGGTTGCCACAAATCTAGATACCTGCACTAATTGAGGAAAGCTATTAAATGTGACGGGGGCAATTTGACTAACTCAGCTAAACGAGTATGGTTCACCTACAGACATGAGTTGTCAGATGAGACGCATGCCAGAAGGAGATGTAGACATACAAGATTTGTCAAGGTGGCTACAGCAGCTCTGGTTGGATCGCACACCTAGTGAGTGATCTAGTGAGGCCACATGTCTGGACCCATGTCAGATACTTACGCTATACTGGTAGGTATGTTCACTGCACGTCGTCACGGTATGTCCGTCGTTGGCGCCAGCGGCGAGCGCACTAACACAGTCAAATTGAGCATCTGCCTGGGAGGTGTTGTATGGCCAGAGTGGATCGATCGCTGTGGCTCCGACTTGGAAACTCTGGGGTAAGAGATATCTAGCGCCTGTGATATATTGACAGACCATGGCTTTCCGAGGGATGGTCTAATTATGGATACCCGGTGATGGAGCATCGAGAACCTACCTCCCAAATAGCCGTGTAATTCTGGCGTCAAAGTCGAGGGAATACTGATCAGGTTCATTACCGACTGTGGAAAAGTTGGCCGTGGGGTCAAGTAAAAATGGAGATGAACGTACTTTCAAAACGGGAAACAACCCGTGATCCAAGACCTGCCCAAGCAGCCTCAGCCAAGCTCAGTGCGCCGGTGTAATTGAGGCTCTCCAGGTTCTGTTGAAGTGTCAGAGTGCGCATCAGTAGATTAAGAACTGTAATAAAGCCCACTAGAGTCACGACAATTTTGGTTCCCTCTGGAAGCAGTTTGACGGAGTTCCAAAACTGCGGTCCAAGCGTCGTGTTTCTCAGTGTTCCCGTGTCGTCGACATAGTTATACAAACGCGACATCCTGGTTGGAGTTCCAGAACGTCGAGTCGGCTGTGTTCCCACCGATGCGTATCTCAGGCGCAACGAGCGCTCTTTTTTTCAAGTTGTTAAATAAGTTTATGGACAACGTGTTTGGATACGTAGCGTTGCCCAGGTAGTCCTCGAAGCCAGCGGTCTCGATACTGAAGCTGGCAAGAGCTGGGTTAAGAGGTGAGGTAGTCCATTCAGCCGGGATAGATGCTGGTCCGTTCAGCTTCAGTGAAGTCAATCCCGTACCAGTGTCGCGGGCAACGAATGTATGCTGTGCCGACGCGACTGCAGCGAGCTTGAAGGCAAAACAAGGATAGAATGGCTGAATACCTCATAGTGGGCACCAGAACCTGTCCTGAGCAGCACTGTAGGGAAGGCTTTGTCGCCAGAAACACGCTCGGATGTGTCAGCACGACCACACGTATGGAGAAGAGACTAACGTCATCCTGGTACGAATAGTGAGACACGATGGACTACGTCATCCTGACGAATAGTGCACGGACACGATTAATTCATGGGGCCCATCTGAAAGCTGTAGCCGACTCACCTCGTAGCAGCCTTTCGTTTTTGGTATAGTTCAGGGAATTTCCTTTTTTGAGACTCTCTCCACCAATCAGAAGTCTCGAAAGAGTTCAAGTTGTCAAAGTGTGAACGTAAGGGAATGTTTTGTAGATCTATCCCCTACGATCATTCTTTGGTTCTTCCGGGCTCGAATTTATTTCCACAAGATTATCCACTTCGTATAGCTTAGTTGTTATACTGAACGCACGTCTTCGGGTTTGAACGAACGAAATTGATAGAGAAAACGTGGAGATCTCTTTTTTTTGGGCGGTTCGGCAGGTTTGAAGTCACACTCGTTGTCACCTGCCGAAGCTCGGCCGCGGCGGAGTTCAAACATTCTGAGTTTACTCTCGTTGAGCGCTACCGCCAGCGTGGTACGCACAGCTGGGCGGCGGGCAAAATGGGGGGGCTGACTTCTACCACAGACCCGGAGTATGATACCCGCGTAAAGCTGGCCGTGACTTTGGCATGGGGATTCACAACACAATGGTTGCAGCTGCGAAGGCCCATCTCGCAGAAAGCCTCTCCCGCAATGACCCCGGATTTTTACGCTTTTTAGCAGTTTCAGAAAGCCCTCAGTGGCTACGCCAGAGCACGCCATGCAGCAACAGTGAGTACTCTTCATGGATCCATCTCCGTCGTCATTTCTTCCCAGCGGACCCCCTCGAGTTTCCCCGTTTTTACCGGTTGTGTCCTTGAGGATCCTGCCAGAGCACTACCATATCAATCGTACGAACGTCCTCACAAATTTCCGCCCTCATTCAGCAATCTGGCATCCCAGATTCACACCTGTCCACCACAGATGCCATGTAACGTTCCTGGGCACTTGATGAACTATACATACGAGCATTACCATGAAAGTCAACCAACTATGTACTTTGGTCCTAATAATTTACGAAATGCTGTTTAATTAGAATCATATCTATCAGCAACAACTTGTTGAATTTAGTATGAGCACTTCAGCCCCTTTCTATGAGCGGGCTGTAAAATGGGCATGTGTGACCAACATAATTCGTGACAATTCATGACTGCCGAATTGTAGGTCGATCACGGAATGACCGTAGGGTCCTACCTGAGCTGTTGAAAAATCAAAATCACACATCATTTCTTCACGGTCGTAGTCTCGCACAACCGCGTTGCAAGATTCGAGTTGTAGCATAGCCATTGTCGTCCTTACATGAAGAAAGTGACCAAGATTGCGGACGACGCCGCAACATCCACTTCACCCGTCGTAATAATTTCCTCCTCCACTCCACCCTCGGCGACTCCAGAGGCAAAGTTCTGTCCCGCCCACGTCGTCAAATTCCCATACTTGATATCCGCACCTGGTGCTGTCAACCTCTTCACCGTGACCATCCCACCAGGTGTCGATAAAAACGCCGAGAAATCGACGGTAACGTTCGGGCGAGGATAAGTAGCAGTTGAGTTGTATATTTCGAGGTTCAGGATGGCGAGCTTCGCGGGGTAATCGGCGGATAATTCCTCCCAGTAGCGAGACTACGACCGTGAAGAAATGATGTGTGATTTTTCAACACCTCAGGACCCTGTGGTCATTCCGTGATCGACCTACAACTCGGCAGTCACGAATTGTCACGAATTATGTTGGTCACACCATGCCCCGCTCATAAGAAAA